>JANAVB010011200.1:11518927-11623028 GCA_029216955.1 Iris pallida | reverse complement strand
AAAAAAATATATATATATATATATATATATATATTATATATATATATATATAATATATTTTATATATATATATATAATAAAAATAATATTATATATATAATATATATATATAATATATATATATATAGCCTATGTAATTTACGTAATATTGTACATATATTAACTTTAATATGTACATATACTTGTCATATTTATGTGACTACTATGTATAATTTCACATAGTTAAAATATTAATATTTATTATGTATTTTTACGTCTTTATATTTTTGTGTATTTTAATTACTGCAACCATTTGGTGTCCAAGCCTAGCATAGGTTTTTGGGCTCAAATGTTTTTTCACACATTCAAGACCTGTACAAGTCGTATTGGACTTGATTCATGGCTTTGGGTCCTGTATTTGAACTCTGGTTCAATTATGTACATGGACAAAATATGCAGATAATTGATTATTTAATTTCAGATTGTGTACCATGCTATTTTTGAATTTTTAAAAATACTTTAATTATTGTTAAAATTCTGAAAAAAATAGTATTTAGGTACTATGTTAATAATCTAATTTATTATAATTTTACAGTATTTAATTTATAGTTTTGCCACTGTTTTGGCATATGAAACCAGAACTCACTTTCTGTGTACTTAGGAAAACTGATTTGTATAAAATACATGTACTGGTTAATAAATTCTAGGAAAATTAAATAAATTCCTATAAATAACAAGGATCATTTTGATACTTTACTTTATTAAACTAGAGCTTTTTGCCTATCTCAAAATTGTTGGAACAATGTTCAATTGATTTATTTATTGAATAATTACGACTTGCAACTTTTTGTGTTATTTTGAGTTATAGCCGTATTGAACCTCACCCCTCACTAGTGTAAAGACCCTAAAAAATTAGTTATAGTAGTGTGTCACCCCATATTGGTCTCCTATGCTAAAGTCATCATTTTGGCTAGGTGCCCAGTCACAAGTCGTGTTGCACCAATTAGTGTCTTAGTGTTTTAGCTTAGTATAAAAACTAAGTTTATGTATTTATTTCTACAGTGATGAGTTACCAGGCATCTATAGCATTTTTATCGCAGCTTGCTTTGCTAGAGTCATGTACTTTCTAGAACTTTACATACTGCTATAACAATAAACTGTGATTTACCAACCATGTTAATGCTGATCCTTGGGGTAGCAAGTTAGAACTTTATATGTTTTATTACTTTCAGTCTCTACCATGTTTAGGACAGTATCTCATATCTCTTACATGTTTAAATAACGGGTTAAGGGAAAACTGCTAGTAGTGTACGTAAACATGACCCCCTTCTCCGTATGTATTTACCGCGCTCGGTGACATTCTATATGTGACCTTGTCGTATGTTCTGATCCCACGTTGGTATGGATATACACCGACGTCGTCGTGCACGTATGTGCATGCCAGAAAACTTGATATATGCCGCTGTACATCCTATTCACCTATTGACCGATTCACGTACATGCTACGGTTTAAACTATATGTTGTCATTTCTAAAAAGAACCAATTAAACTATGATGCCAGGATTCTAGTTTATTACATCCCTGTTCATGCTTCGTTATTTAGTTTGCTAGAATTAGTACTTGCTCCCGTCCTGACAAGATAACGTTGTAGGTATTCTTACTGAGGAGGAGTTGCTCTGTGACTCATATTACGGAGATACTGCCGAGGACTAGGCTTTGCCTTACGAGGATGCACCTACGAGAACTCGTCTAGTTTACGTAGTGCTTGGGATACTTAGTGTAGTCATGTATTAGACTACGTATTTTATAACTGGACATGTATCCAGTTTTACATTTCAGACTTGTACTTGGATATTACTATATGAGACAACTTTTGTGTTTGGAGCATTTATGACTTTTATTCACTTATAGAACTGTTAGCACATTTAGTCTTATCTTGTTATCTGTAGAACAGCTTACTGCGCTTTATCTCAAGCGCATGCTGGACATGACTCGGCCCGGCCCAACAATTTGGATAGCGGGTCGTGACACACCCCCAGTTCTTGGCTATTGTCGTAGAAGCTTGGAACAACGCAGACTCCACAGAACCACTCAGTCGGGTGGCCTACAAACTCAAGGCTACGAGGAAAGCCCTTGCGGTCTGGATCAAGCAAGCCTATGGAGACATTTTTCAGGCCATTCGCGAGACTGAGGACGAAGTCAAACGTGCAAAAATTAGATTCATTACTGACAGATCTCCAGCTGCTAGAACCACCCTTAACCTCACCAAAGCTATCCTCAAATTTTGGCTGAAAGTCGAAACTAATTTTGGAAAAGAAAGCGAGGCTCAAATGGGACAACGAGGGAGACAAAAACTCGAGCTATTTCCACGCCTGTATCAATGGTCGCAGACAGAAACTCATGCTTCACCATATTGTCGATGACACCGGTAATATTATCACCGACCAAAGGGGCATTCAAGCGGCGGCTGCGAAGTTCTACTCCTAACTATTCTCCAAGGAGACAGTTCACAAGGACCCCCACCTTCCTAGAGAAAATACCCCACCTTATCAGCGACATCGACAACACCCAGCTTGAGCTCCCTCCGTCCGAGCAAGTGGTGAAAGACGCCATCTGGGCCCTTGACCAACATAGTGCTCCCGGACCAGACGGGTTCTCGGGGGTCTTTTTTTGCACTTGCTGGGACATGATCAAGCTAGATATCCTCAAAGTGGTCACCGCCTTCTTCCAAGGAGCCATGTACCCCAGAGCCATCTCGAGCACCAACCTCATCCTAATCCCGAAGAAGGAGAATCCAGAGACTTTCCATGAATTTTGTCCTATCAGTCTTTGCACCTTCACCAACAAGATAATATCTAAGATCGTGGCCTCTCGCATGTCTAGTCTCCTTCCCAAGATCATCTCTGAGGAGCAGAGTGGTTTCGTCCACAGAAGAAATATCCAGGATAATATCATGCTAGCTCAAGAGTTAATCACTTGCATGAAGCTCCCGGCAAAATAAGGCAATATTGCTATCAAATTGGACATGGAGAAAGCGTACGACAGGCTGTATTGGCAATTCATGATCTGGGTTTTCAGAGCTTTTGGATTCTCAGAAACATGGACCAACATCGTGTAGAGATCGATCAGCAACTCCTGGTTTTCTATGGTCATCAATGGTCAGGCCGACGGGATTTTCAAATCGAGTCACGGAGTTAGACAAGGAGATCCGCTTTCCTCCACCATCTTCATCATTACGGCGGATGCCCTGAGTAGGAACCTTAACAAGATGGCCTGCTCCACTAACTTCAATCACTATCATACGGTCAGCAGATGCCCGATTATCACCCACCTGGCTTTTGCTGACGATATCCTCATATTCTACGTCGGGGACGCTGGGTCGGTAGATGTCGTCCACAACACTCTCCAGAGATACGTCAGGTGCTCGGGCCAGAGGGTCAACCCTGATAAAAGTGTCATCTACGCCCACCACAATATTAAGAGAGAGAGCATGCATCCATTCTCTCCAATACCACCTCATTCCCCATCAAGCATCCTTCGTTCCATTATCTTGGTTGTCCCCTCCTGTACAGGAGATCCAATGTTGGCATCTTCGAGGACCTTACCAACCATATCAGAAAAAAACTTGAAGGATGGCACAAGGCTACTCCATCCCCAGGGAGAAAGATGATCCTTATCAAGCATGTCTTCACTTCCATACCCATCTACTCCCTTGCGGCTTGCTTCCCCCAAGAAAGTGCTATCAATGATAGAGGGCATCTTTAGCAACTTCTTTTGGGGGCACAGTAACAGCCACGACAAGCATCATTGGATTAGTTGGGATACCATGGTGTATCCTACCGAGGAGGGGGCCTGGGATTCACTAAACTATCCCATATTGTTAAAGCTTTCTCCATGAAACTGTGGTGGAAACTCCGCACGGCTCAGAACTTATGGACTAGGTTCATGAAAACCAGATACTTCAAGCACATCCACCCGTCGACGACCATTTCTAATAGCAGATCCTCTGCGGCATTGCGACGCATGTTCGATGGACGTTATCTAGCCGAACCTGTGATGAGCCTTCGGGTGGGAGATGGGGACTCATCAGTATTTCACGAAAGGTGGGCTAGAGACACCTTGCTTCACAACCAATTTGAAGCCCACAGAAACTGTACGATCAAGGACCTGTGGGACCCCATTGATAACAAATAGAATTGGATCAAAGTCCAAGAGTGGTCCGAGCCTGAGGCTATAAAAATCATCCACCGATGCAGATCGACGATCGGATGCGACAACGACGAGGTCCGATGGTCGGCCAAAGCATCGGGCTCCTTCAAGGTCAGATCGGCTAGAATAGTGCTCCAAGGTACTGCGATACAAGCTCCTAGCATTGTACCCTTCTGCCAGACGTAGATCCCCAAGAAGTGGTCATTCATCATATGGAGAGCCCTTCGTATGATACTCCCTACCGATGACACGCTCAACACTATTGGGTTAAGCCTTGCTTCAGCGTGCACATGTTGCACGGATCGTCAATCGAAAACGGCGGACCATATCTTCTGCCAGGGAGACCTACCGGTCAAGGTATGGAGAATTCTTTCCCAACGCTGCATGATGGATCCTGAGGACGGGTGCTTCAACGACCTCGTAGCAACATGGGGCTCGGTGTCCCACGACCAGCATATCGTAGCAGCTGCTGCGACGTGGGTAATCTAGAAGAATCGCAACAAGGCAAGATACGAAGGATATCAGTACTCCGCTGACCAACTTATTAGGGAGACCATTAGGCAACGCAGCAAGAGGAGGAACCGTTGTCTTCACGGCCAGGCGACCTTCTGGAACTCTCTCTTTACCTCGGATTAGCTATTTTGGGTTCTATCCCTCTCCGGGTTTTGTTAGTATACATGTATAGGCTTCTGCATTTTGTACCTTCTGGTATACTTGTACAGGTTTTGGCTTTTCAGCTTGATAGAATAAAATAGGGAGTTTTTGGCAATATATATATATATATATATATATATATATATATATATATATATATATATATATATATATATATATATATATATATATATGCTATTGCTACTAAATTGCTATTTTTATTTTGGAAAAAAAAGGATAACAATTTGCGTAAAATGTTCTTTTGGATTTCGGAGAAGTTTTTTTTAGGCTAAATATATTGGTGAGTGTATAGTGTATACATAGTATATGAGTAATAGGTTTTATATATATTTAGATATATCAACTAAACTCTATTTATAAAAATATTAGTAATAGAATTAATAAATATATATGTCCCAACCATTGGTACCTTTCGAATAATTTTTATAGCTATTCCTTGTCTTTATCAAATATGCGCACATATATTCTATGTGTATACGTATATAACTAACTATAGGGATATGAAATTATACTTTAAGTTATCTGTATATAGTAAATATATTTGATGTCAAATATATATTAATAATTAACCCTGAACAGTACCTTCTTTCCCCAACCCCAACTGAGCCTGCAAAAAAGAAATTTTTTTTTTAGATTTTTCTTCAAATCTAATCAAATCTTCTCAAATCTTATTTAAATTCAGAACCTTCAAATCTTGGTTGGATTCTCTCCCGATTTAGCCTAAATCTAGTAGAAACCCAATTATATTGTTCTGTGATATGAACTCAAAACTATCGACTGCAAAACCACCATCCCTATCACGACACAGCCCCTGCGAGTTTGACTTTCTTGAAACTAGGCTGCCCCAGTATCAAGCATGTGTTGGGTCACTACACAGTCATCGCACATTGATGGACATCGCTGAACAAATGGCTGAGAGCTGTAGCAGCACCACGACCGTAGCAGCGGCAGGGGTGACAATAGTAATAGGTACCCCTGTCCTCGGTAACTTTTCTCCCTCAATAGTTGATCGTTTTACGAACTAGATATTCCTACGTGCAGTCGACATGACCCTCTACAATCCCTGTAAATCGATTTCAATTTAAATACATTATATTGCTAGTAAAAATCTCTGTAAAATCGAATAAATTCACTACAAGAACACTATTTTCGGAAGGCTGATTTTTCTTTCAATATTAGATATTTTTGAAATCTATATGAACAAAATTTTAGCCAATATAACCCAGATTAAAACTCATAAACTAGTTTTATATATTATGTATTATTTTCTTAATAAAATCGGTTCCAAAAATCGTAGATAAACAATTTCCAAAACTTAGAATGTTTTCGATATGACGTGCGTCCTGACAAACCAGGCAACGTGGTTGCAACCGATACGCATCGAAAGACGCGTATGGATGTTGTCGACGTATTTAATTCGACGGAACTTGATTACGTTGTGTGTGCACGACGAAATCGAGACATATCGGTCGAGATATCCCGTATCGGGTTCTTTGCAAACTAGCCTACAACTTTGTGCACGTTCGTCATCACGAGACGAAACATGCACCAACAGGACCGTGTTATTTTTTTGGTCCTGTGAGCCAAGTTTCGTCCGATTCTCAGAAGGTCGACCGGAACGCTATTTTGGTAGGTCCGCGATCAGACTCAACGGGCAATTTTGTGCATGACTCATCGAAATCCAAATTTGGACATACCGTTGAGTTTCTATCAAAAAACTGGACTCATAGGTATATAACTTTGTTGACTTTAGAGACCATAGGCTCTGGTATATTTTTTGGTGCAAAACGGGTCCAACGATGGACACTTTTTTGGCCCGACATTACAGTTTTGCCCCTGTGTCCAGAATTGGACTTATGGGTAGTCAAACTTAGATATTTTTTATGCCAAACACATTGGTGATGTCTGTTTCAGCATCCGAAGACAATTGCAGGAGTTGACTTTCATGGTTTACTGAGTGGTTGGGTATTGTTGCTTTTGCGTGCTACCCCTAAGCCAACTAGATTATTCCGAACACAATGGTATTATCGGTTTCACCAGTAAAGGACCCCAAGCAAGTACATATACTGATTGCTTTCAATTTTTGATAGTTTTTCCATTACATATTATACATATGCTTTTCCTGCTTTGATGACATGCTGGTTGTATGGGTTAGTATCATGGATCCCTATATATTATATTTCTTGTTTACCATCTATATGATTGTCGTGCTCGTGACTTATTTGAATCCATGAGTACTGGTCGGGCGGGAAAATATCTTAGTAGACATGTGAACTACCGTTTTCATCCCCAGTGTCTTTGATAGAGAATAACAGCCGCATACGACACGTACGGGATACCGAATTTACCCCTTAGTCATTCATATGTCGAACATGATATTTCAACACACTTAGATAGATGTCTATTACTTGTATCTTCTTGTTTCCTTCATCGCATATGATGTTACCACACTTACATGTTTTTCCTTCTAGTCGATATATCCTGTTATAGAGTTTACTTATTTCTTTTCTAGATATGCTATGACACCAGTTTTGCTGCTAGTTTATCTCACATATGATACTTCTATGTTTTGCAAATCCTATTATGTTTTGAATAGCCTGTCATATGTGTGCTTGTTCCATTCCTGACTGAAAACCAACGTTTTCCAGATATTTGTCTGCTACTCTATGCGTGGGATCCTTGGGGGAGATACGACTGCCAAAACCTAAAGATTAGTTTAAAATTTTGAGTATTCATTTAGTGGCCTTGTTTTGGGTGAGACATTGTATATTTATTCTTCAAATATAAATCTTATAAATATTGTAATTAATGTAACAATATGAATGAGCAATAAAGTTATATTTTATGTGATTTTGAGTATTGTGGCTAGACAACGTACTACCGCCGATACCGCGGCATAGGCAGGACTTGCGCACGCACTCGCATCCCGAAAAGCTAGAGTGGGTCGTGACAAGGTTTTTAATGGCCTATGCAGGTCAGTTTTTGAAAATTATGAGAACTCGTAGTAGTACCAGATTAGTCGTACTGCTATGAGCCTGCGATTAGGAAGTGCTCATTCTCAATTAGGATCGATTTGATTTTAGGAGAATGAACTAGGACTAGGAGTCCCTTATTCAATCTGACTGTTGGGTAGTTAAGATTGCCACATAGGCCATGTGATTTAGGTAAGATTCTTGAATTCTAAACCCTATTAGATGACTTTCATAGAAGGATTCACTATTGTATTTTAATACGATTGTATGACCTAAGGTGGGTAGACTATTTGCTCTGTAACTTAGGCCTTCCTAGAATTCAATCCATAACCTTGATAAATTGTTCAAATTATCTTTCTGCCCTCTCTAAATATTATCACCGTTACTCATATCAATTATTTTTTCATTGACCATAAGTAATTATTTTCCCTAAGAGTCTATATTTTATTTCCATCCAATGTATTTGAGACTAACATGATCAAACTATCCATATATTTATTCTGCATTAGTTGTTGAAAATTCAAGACATATATGTTTCCCTTCGATCTTTCAATATTAGAGAGAGAGAGAGAGAAATTAAATTTATATTTCTCTTATCATTTTTTCCTAAATCAATCGTTTAATTTTCAAAATTGATAATTTTATTTCAAGGACTGATACTTACCTTTTTCTAATCATGATCCGCTAGTTGAATTTAAAAAAAACTCCTTTGAAATTATTAGGGATATAGTTGGAATAATTTTGATGACTTACGATGGCAAGACAACAGCACACTGTCGCCATTTATTTGAATTATCGAGACTGCGAGTTCACTGCAGCATGAGTGCACTGGCGTGGCATGATCCCTAACTTGAAGTAATTTCGAGTAAGTGTAAGTTATCAAATGTTATTAAAACTATGTCGTAGTTGCCCTATTTAGACCTTTGAGTTATATGTTAATATTGGTAAGGCTAATAGAATATTCGATACAATATCATGTTTGAGTCATGAAACCAAGAATTTACTGCAGCCAGATGTACACTAGCGAGGCATGGATTCTCGGTAAAATAACTTCAGATACGCATACGGTTTTCGAATACCATAGAGGCTATATCTTTTATTGGCATATGAATATTTATTTTTTATGATCTGCAAAATCTTTCACTCTCACTCCAAACAGATTAATATCATATTTCTTAATATTGTATTATAAATAAAGCTTGTAGTTATTCCCTTCTTCCTTATCTTCTATTTATCGAGTCGTTATTTGGTTCCTCCTTATTTAAAACCTATTACTAGATTTTAATTCCATATTCCACTAGATTCATAATCGCACCTAGATTATGATTCTATGATCATGCGTAAGTAATTGATCGTACTAAAACGATTTCGATTTGGATCATCCTTACAACTTTCTGATCGCAACTAGACTATTTTGATTATGTTTTGATCGCGTCAATTCGCATATTTTTTTTAAATTTTGATTCTATAATCGTGTGCCTAAATAATTTTGCTTAAATAGTTAATCAAGATAATCGTGCCAACAAATTTGAATTTTTTTATCGTTCCTAAACGACTTTGATCTTGACTAAACTATTCGACTATAGTCATAGTCGTACCTATATTTCAAATTCTACTATTGCTAATGTTTATATTTATTCCAGCCTTGATCATGTTTAGTTTAATCATATTCATACTCGTGCAAAATTTTAATCATGCTTTGATGACTTGCTTGGTTAGCCTTGATCGTAACTACATACTACTCGTATCAAAATAATTTAATCATGTTAGACTTTGCCTAACTTTTGATCATGCTTACATAATTTCAGCTAGTGGTTAGTCGTGCCTAATGACTTTTTAGCTAATCCTATTTTGCTTCTATCCTTAAGCATGCTTAGATCTTATCTTGACTAGATCCATTGACCATAAAATTTGGTCATATTTTGATCATGCCAAAGCAATTGTTCGTGTTAAACCGGTTTCTTTGTTCAACCTTAAACAAAATTTGATCGTGACTCAATAATAATATTTTTTTATCGTGCCAAATCACTTTTTTTTGGTTTATTATTTTGATTTTATCCGTGATTATGCATGACTAATTCGATCAGGAATCATATCATTCTCTTGATTATACCAATTGTCGTTCTTATTCATATCGATTGAAATTTTGTTTCTTGATTATATTCTTCGATGCACCTAATCGTGCCCTTTGAAATTTCGAGGACGAAATATTTCTAAGGTGGGTAGATTGTAAGCCCACATCCCTATTTGCAAATCTTTATTTTTCTAACTATTTATTTTATTTAAATATCATGATTAGAAATACTTTCTCTTGAAGTGATTGAAGATTATTTTGCAATTATTTTTGTATTTCGTAAACTAATTAAAATTTATAGTTGGAATATGCTATTTATTTTTTTTCTAAAAACATATGTTTTTGAATTTTTGGAATTATAAAATATGTTGTCCAATTTTTGGTTTCAAAAATAGTTTTAAAAGTTTTCCATTTATGTTTAAGTAAGATTTTGATTAAAAAAAGTATATATATATATAAATATAAATATAAATATATATATATATATATATATATATATATATATATATATATATATATATATATATATATATATATATATATATTTATGATACCGTTATATTCAAATTACTAGGATGACTAATTATTTAAAATAAGATTTGAGTTATAATAATATGCTTTAAATTATTTTGATAGAAACTAATAATTTTATTTCTACTTTGTTCTTTTGTTCAATCATTCTTATTATTTTCATGTCTATTCTATTTAAATTCGAGATTAATTTATTTCTAAGGTGGGTAGATTTGTAAATTCTCTTCCCAAAATTTTGAAATATATATATATATATATATATATATATATATATATATATATATATATATATAGGAAGCGGATCAAAAGCCCCCTTAGAAAACCCCCTCACTCTCAACCGTCCATTTAATATTAATATTAATGCTAATATTAATGTTAAATACTAAAATTAACATTAAACTTAACATTAAAATTAATATTAACATTAACATTAATATTAACATTAACATTACATTAATATAAAATAAAAATTAATATTAACATTAATGTTAACATTAATATTAACATTAAATGGACGGCTGAGAGTGAGGGGGATTTTAGGAGGTTTTCTAAGGGGGGCTTTTGTCCGCTCCCATATATATATATATATATATATATATATATATATATATATATATATATATATATATATATATATATATATATATATATATATATATAATCCCTCCCTTCTATTCCTCCTATTGTGCTCTTTGTTGTGGCCCCCTTGGGCGCTAGCCACCCCACCCCCCCTTCGGTTGTGCCAGGTGTGGGCGCAACCCACCGCCTCCGTTACATTCCTCCTATTGCGCCTTATACAGTGGGCCCGATGGGCGCCACCTACTCCCTCCATTCCATTCCTCCCACTACGCCTCCTGTTGTGGTCCCGTGGGGCGCAACCCACTCCCACCCTCCGATTGTGCCGGGTGTGGGCCACCCCCTCCATTCCTTTTGGCATCCACCACCACCTCCGGTTGATGTGATGTTGCTCTCCGATGTGGCCGATCTGATGGGCGCCATCTCCTTTTTTGGCGCAATCCAACCCTCGCCCCCTTCCGGTCCCACCCAGGCTCTTTCGAGTACGCATCCTGGGATCCCTAGGGGTCAACCACCCCTTTTTGGGTGCAAGCCTACCTCAACCGGGATCGGTGTCATCGGGCGTAACACCACTTCCGCCTCTCCCAGCCCCTTCCACATCTCATCGCCCGACCACTTCCTTTGCCGACATCCTTCGGCCTTATAGGGCTCCCAAGCAGGGACTCCTGTTCCCGAAAGTCTTTCTTCCCGATGTTGAGTACCCGCAGGCATCTTCCATGCCGACAGTGTCGTTCACCGACTAGGAACTCTCTTCTCTGGCCACCTCATTCCCCTACTCTTTCGTCCTCAAATTCTCAACAGGCTATCTAGGTTATAGCCAGTTGGCGGCTACCGACAGAGTACAGGGTAGCCCCCTCGACCCGAAGCATATTCTGCTACACCTATCCTCCGACCTGGACCACAGGACGGTGTGGTCCAAAGGCACCGGTAGGGTAGACTCCCACCAGATGAAGATAATCAAGTGGTCAGCGAACTTTAACTCCAAAGAAAACTTAGCGACGGTTGCCGCCTGGGTCACCCTACCCAATCTCTCCCTCATTTGCTTCATTCCGGTAGTTCTTAAGCGTATAGCCAACTCCTTCGGGACTTACGTGGCCACTGCTATCGAAACCAGCAACCTGACTAAAGCTCACTACGGAAAGATATGCGTTGAACTCGACCTCACCTCTAACCCCCCAACCATATCCTCATTGAACTTGGCAACCAAACTCACACTCAGCAAATCATCTACGACAACTACATAATCTTCTGCACTCACTACCATGTTCGCGGTCACCTATCGAAACATTGCTTCCATCTCCATCCGGAGCTTAGGAAGAAACTAGAGAGGACAGAACCCAACACCAAAGGAAATCAGCATCAAAAAGTTGCCCAACCACCCCTGCTTCCCCTTTCGAACTCCCAGACCAGATTCAACTCCAGCAAAGGCAAATCCAGCAAAGGCAACTCCACAAAAAAAGCAATGATCCCCTACCACCCACCTAACCTTTCCTTGTCCAATCAATTCAGGGCCCTCGTATCAGAAGCCATTGACTCCCTCCAGGATACAATTTTTTATGCAGACTTCGACAAGGCCCCCGGAATTGACCCTGAGGACCTCAGCGCCCCACACCCTGAGGACGCAGAAGAGTCCTCCCTAGCACCTCCGATTGTCGATGACCTGCATACTCCGTTCGGCAACTTCACTATTCATGCTCTTGCTATCCTAGGGCCAGAGCAGGCCCTTAGAGGTCTTCAGGTCCTCAGAGGTTCCGGAAGGGCTTGGTAAAGGAGGTCAAGTCCTATACCAAGAATGCCCACAGTGCTATATTTAAGGAGATCCTAGTCGACGCGTTAGCTGCAGAGGATAATCTTGAGCTTAGGCTAAAAAGGGGGCGAGACTTCCAAGAAGGCAGCAGTAGCGGAGGATCGGCCAAGAGGCCGCACTTTCAACAGCAGCACCAGCAGCACCATCAGTAGCAGAGGGTACAGTAGCAGGCACCGAGGCAGTAGGCCACCACCTGTGCTTATTGCAAGAAGCCAGGGTACGGGTGGAACAAGTGTAGGAAGAGACTGGGCAAGTGCCTGGTATGTGGTTCAGCAGACCACCAGATGAGGGAGTGTCTCGTAGCACGAGCAGCTCAGGGAGGAGGAGCCAGAGCTCCAGCAGGCCTGCAGAGGGGACCAGCCCTGCCGACACAGCAGCAGAGGTTCGTCCAGCACCAGCAGCAGGCCAGGGGAGGCCAGCAGGGGCGAGCTTTCGCCATGGCGGCCGAAGATGCAGAGATGATATGAGAGCTGATCGCAGGTTCGATTATTCTCGACTCCAGTCCAGCTTTTGCTTCATTCGATTCTGGTGCTTCTTATAGTTTCGTATCAGTATCATTTGTGATTAGACACGGTATCATAGCTAAATCATTGCCTAGGACTTACAAGATCATGACCGGGGGTGGCATTATCCTCGTGAGTGATGTTTGTAAGGATCTGAGTGTTGTTTTAGGAGGCCGTGAGTTGGAGGTGAGCCTGCTCGTAATGCCCTTGCCGAACTACGATATAGTACTCGATATGGATTACTTGAGCAGGCACCACGCCAGCATCGATTGCAGAGGGGGTAGAGTTCTCTTCAGAGTACCGGGGGAGCCAGAGTTCGAGTAATCCAGACGGCAGGCGGAGTAGAGCAGCGAAGTTTTTTGCGGAGACTCGGTTGAGGAGCAGACGATTCCACACCCCTTGATAGCAGAGTATATGGATGTTTTGCCAGAGGAGTTGCCGAAATTGCCACCAGACAGAGACATTGAGTTCTCGATAGACTTGGTTCCAGGAGCGGAACCCATCTCTCAGCACGTCTATCGAGTGAACAACAGTGAGTTGGTGGAGCTGAAGAAGCAGGTGGATAAGCTGCAGGACAAGGGCTTCGTCCGTTCGAGTTCGTCGCCATGGGGTACACCAGTATTATTTGTGCCGAAGAAGGATAGGTCAGTACGGATGTGTATTGACTACAGGGCACTCAACAACCTCACGATCAAGAACAGATACCCACTGTCGCGGATCGATGATCTTTTTAACCAGTTGAGCGAAGGTCGGGTATTTTCCAAGATTGATCTGAGGTCAGGATATCACCAGGTGACGGTGAAGGGGGAGGATATTCCCAAGACCGCTTTCAGGATGCGGTACGGGCAGTTTGAGTTTTTGGTTATGCCGTTTGGGCTAACCAATGCACCAACAGTGTTTATGAACCTAATGAACAAGGTGTTCCACCAGTACCTGGATGAGTTTGTGGAAGTGTTCATTGACAACATCTTGGTATATTCCAAGACTGAGGAGGAGCACGAAGAGCATCTGAGGATAGTACTGGAGACTCTCAGGAAGGAGCAGCTTTATAGGAAGCTCTCCAAGTGTGAGTTTTTCTTGGACCGGATTAACTTTTTGGGGCATGTGGTGACTGGAGATGGGATCTCAGTTGACCCCAAGAAGATCCTAGCAATTGAGGCATGGACAGCGTCGACTTCAGTGGCAGAGATCAGGAGCTTCCTGGGGCTGGCAGGATATTATAGGAGATTTGTGCAGGATTTCTCCCGGGTTGCAGAGCCGTTGACTCGGTTGACCCGGAAGGATATTGAGTATGTTTGGTCAGAGGAGTGTCAGACAGCTTTTGATGAGTTGAAGAAGCGGCTTACGACAGCTCCGATTCTGGCATTGCCTTCGGGATCAGGAGGATTCACTATTTAGAGTAACGCTTCAGGGAAGGGGCTGGGTTGTGTCTTACAGCAGCATGGAAAGGTGATTGCCTATGCTTCCAGGCAGTTACGTCCCCATGAAAAGAACTACCCTACCCACGATCTGGAGCTGGCAGCAGTGATTTTTTCTCTAAAGTTATGGAAGCACTATCTGTATGGAGAGAGGGTGGAGATTTTTACAGATCACAAGAGCTTAAAGTATGTGTTCACTCAGAAGGAGCTGAACGTGAGGCAGCACAGATGGCTAGAGTTGATGAAGGACTTTGACATCCTACTTCAGTATCACCCAGGGAAGGCCAACGTGGTTATCGATGCCTTGAGTAGGTATCTGACAGTCATGTGTTTGACCATGGACCGTCACTTGCTTGCTAATTTGGAGAGCCTGGGGATTGAGGTGATCGTGCCCGGAGTACAGATCTAGATGTGGGGTCTGCAGATTCAGTCAGACTTGGCGAAGAGGATCAAAGCGACACAGTTTGAGGACGTTGCTCTGCGGTATCTCCGAGAGCATGTTCGAGCAGGGTTGGTAGATGGCGAGTTTTCTCTTGCAGAGGATGATGCCTTGCGGTACGGTTCTAGGTTATGTGTGTCACGACCCGCACCCTAGAGTAAGGGCACGAGACGTGGGTACGTCAAGCCTACGCCGCAGTATCGGCGGTAGAACGTTGTCCTAGATCAATCATCTAACAATATAAGGTACCTGTAAGTATATACACTCCGAATAGAGGTGACATAGCAGAATACAGTTTCAATCACATCTAAGGCAGAATGAAGATAGAAAGATAGATAAATACTGAAATGAAAAGATCAATAAAGTACAACCAGAGAGTCTAAGTATCTAAAAGATATAACAAATCCACAGAATCCAAGTATCATAATACAATCATCCAGAATAAAAATATAAGGAAAACATCCTAGTCTAGTGGGGTGTCGTCCATAGCTAAAGGATCCTGCTGCTGGTCCAAGTCTGTACTGTCATCTAGGGTAGGCCCATAATAAGTGGGACAGCACGCCTCATCATCATCCTCTGTAATATTTCAATAGGTCCAGTCAGGACAGGAGCGAGCACAATACATCTCAACAAGTCATAGCAGGAAAGGAAATATAATCATGTTAGAGAATAAAATACAGGAAACTGAAAGAACAACAAAATATAAAAGAGAGACTGTAAGTAATATCTATGATATATAAAAGAGAGAGACAGTGATAGTGATTCAAAGTACAGGATAAACATGTGAATGGCTAGGGACTGATTCATGATTACACTATGGAATTGATTCATGATTACACTACTTGGATTTATCCACATGTTCATTTATACTCCCCCATCCCTAATCAATACACAAGGATCCAGTCAAGTTACGTTAAGATTCATAATTATACTACGTTACCCATAAAGGGTGATTCATGAATTGATTCATGAAGGCTCGGTGATCATGAGGGTACATGACTCACTAGCTGATTCTCGAAGATTCATGATAATAGAAGCAAGAGATACATGATGTAAGTGAAACACACGAGACAAGAGTGTATGATGCTCCCGAGAGGGATAACATCTCATGAAGGGATCCATATAGTACTAATCCGTGTTACCAACGTGTCAGCATCAAGTAAGATAGTCTAAAGCAGGAAATATAATCCTAAACGAGATATAAAATGATCAGAGAATGTACTCGCCTGGTATCCTGAATGTCCGAAAAGAATATACTGTCCGAGGAGTGGTGTCTGTCTCCTATAGAACAGTACAAGTCACGACAAGTCTAAAATAAGGAAATAGACTGCTACAATGCATCTACATGCTGTCTAGGTCAAACTAGACTAAAGTCAATACTTGGTCAACTCTAGTCAACCACACTAGTCAAATTAGGTCAACTAGGTCAAGTCCTAGCCCAAACAAGTCTAACAAGTCTCACTAGGCCTAACCAAGCCTAGGCTAGCATTCACACAATCACAAGACAATGTGAACCATAACAAAGCATAATATAAAATAGATAATATATATAAATACATACATGAAGAACAGTTTGGCAACTCTAGAGGGGGGTGAATAGAGTTTATATAGAAAAATAGCCAATTAAAAATAACTCTTTCACCAACAATAAATAATCAGAGTAAAGTGCGGAAAATAAATGAAGAGCAGAAGAGCATACGCAAACACAGCAATTTTAACCTGGTTTCCCTCGTGGAGGACTAGTCCAGGCCTGAGAACTCTAGCTCAGGATTAAATCCACTATTTGTGAAATAGTAGTTTACAACCCGTGCCTTTTCTTCAGAAGAGCACGTCAACTTCTAATAGAGGATCGCAGTGGCGATTTGCTTGGAATTGTCCAAGCGACTTCTTCGACTCTTGCACAAGAATCCTAACTGAGAGATGCTGAGCACTCGAGACTTAGGAGGCTTGTGGCTAGTAGATGGGAAGGGTATGGCTTATTGAGCTTATAAGAGAGAAGAGAAGAGAAGATTGGATGGATTGAAATGAGAGAATTCATGCCCTATTTATAGTGTTTTTATAGGCAGAATTCGGCCAGAATTCGGGTAGAAAAATTCAAAAATTTGGCCGTTGGACAACTAGCAACCAGCTAACCCTAAAATTAGGGTTCCTGATTTCTAGGGGACAGAGTTCGGCCCGAACTCTGTGTGGAGGCAGAGTTCGGCCCGAACTCTGTCTCCAGAGCACAGAGTGGTTCTAAGGGGACCAGTGGGCAGTTTTTGGTTCAGTGGAGCTTGGGATTTTTGGTAGGTTATAGACTAAGTTCCAAGAGCTCAGCATGACTCAGAGTACACAAGTCTAGACTCAATGAAATTATAAAATACAGACTCCAGAACACACTGAGAGCCGGAGACTGAGCTGTCATCTGTCTTGAACTGAATGCAGTCGTCGTGTGTCGTATTGAATTAATACAAATATTATTTAGTCAATGTAGTCAATATTTGGTTGACTGTGACTTTGTGTCAACAATCTCCCCCATAATGATAATTGACAAAATAATATATGTATATTTCAATATTCATACCTGGACACAGTTGATTGTAACATAGCTCCCCCATAAGCGATGCCTGAGCTAAAAGAAGATAGCTCCCCCGTAAACCATGAACGGTGTCGAGCTAGAAGCTATAGCTCTCCCCCGTACAAAATGCATAGAACCTGTGACCTGATAGATAATATTTTCCCAGAGCAAGATATACACAGATATATCTCCCAAAAGCAAAACAAGCACAAAACTATAAAAAATATACATATTTCTCCCCCTTTTGGAAGTTAGCAATATAAAGAAGCAACGAATAGTAATGCAACCACACCAAGCAAAGAAGAAACGGTGAAATACTAAGCAAAATAAGTCACTGACATAAAGTAAAACTATGATAAAGGACAGATAATGTCATCCACCAAACCAAGTGGCCAACTCATAAACAGACTACATAAAACCAGCTACATAAATCCATAATAAACTAAATAACTGAAAGCAAAAAGTAACTAAGATCATCAGCAGTAGCAGCAGCAGATCGAGCCAATCTCCATCACGGAGCATGAGAAGGTCCAGGAGAGTTGGAACGTCTGGGATCCACAAGAGCAGCACTCGGATCCAGGTAACGCAAGACCCATGGATCATCAATGTGATATCCCTCACGATCGGGATCCCGCTGCATGGGAATGGGCATAGTAGGATGATGGGACATGGAGTACCGAATATCATGCAGCGAGTTGCTGAGTGCACTCATCTGCAGGGTAGTGCGGTAGTCCATCTGAGCCCACCGATCAGCCTCTAAGTAGAAACGATCCTGGAGCATGGTCTGGATGGAGTCAAGAGTGGCAGGTGGAGGTGGTACATCCTGACCGAAAGGAGGGGCGTCAGGCTCCTCATCATCAGAATGCTCAGAGGCCTCAGGAGAGGCGACAACTGCCTGAGTATGACGTGCCTTGGACAGGAAAGCAAGAGCAGGCAAGAACGGACAGATATCAAGTGGTATGTTAAATGCACGAAAGATCATAGGAAGGTACAGAGGATAAACCAGAGCTCGTGGTTTCTTCCTACAGTGAATCATCCAGTCCATCATTGTACGTGGAAGATTGAAAGAAATTCCAAAGTGAAGATGATAAAGAGCAGATATTTCAAGATAAGTGATGTCATCATGGGAACCTGTTTTGGGTAGAATGGTGTTAGAAATAATCCAATGAAGATCAGAAAAATAGGGGTTGAGATATTTAGCCGTGAGCTTGCGAGGACGTGTGTATGGAGTACACAAATCGTCCTTGAAGCTCTCAAGGGAAATTCCGTCGGAAAAACGGAACGAGCGAGCGTCAACTAGCTTTTCCCAAGAATTGGGCTCTTGAAGATCAAGATATTCGGCTAAGTCAAAGTCATCAAAAGATATATTGATACCTGCAACTCGTGAATAAATATGGAGATCATCAAAGGTCATGTTGCAGTAGAACAGCATGACGATAGATAGCAGAAGTGGTAGTGACAAGCTCATCAAAGCAGAGGTCATGAAATAAAGAATCATATTGAGAGAAGATAGAAAAATTAATTAAGTGTTGAACAAAAGAGATTTTGAGGATAAAAGATTGATGAAAACAATGAAGTACATAGAGAGGTACACAAAGGTCATAATGAACTTTAGGAAAAATCAATTGGGCAATAATAAATCGGAACAAACCATATAATAAACAAGGAAATATATTGTAATTCAGTATTTCAAATTTGCCATGGGTTAGCTGCAGGGGCCGGATCCCAGCTAGCGGTAGTCCTGAGGACTAGTGCACCGTGTCGCTTAGGCTTTTACGCTTTTTTGTCAGAAGGACCCTTTCGGCTTGTACCCATAATAAATTCATCATAAAAGAATCAAAATATACTCGATATTTACGCAAGTAAGTCTCAACTTACAACTGCTTCATCCAAAATTTCGAGTTCACGACAAAGAAAATTGAAGCGCTCTTCGGATAATGGCTTAGTAAAGAAATCTGCTAGCTGATGATCAGTGTCAATAAATTCTAAGTTAATCGTGCCATTTAGCTGATGATCACGCAAAAAGTGGTGTCTGATCTCAATGTGTTTAGTGCGTGAGTGGCAGACAGGGTTCTTAGTCAAATTGATGGCACTAGTATTGTCACAGAATATAGGAATATGCATGAAAGATAACTTATAGTCTTCAAGGGTTTGCTTCATCCACAGAATTTATGCACAACAACGCCCAGCTGCTATGTATTCAGCTTCTGTTGTGGATAGTGCGACAGAGTTCTGCTTCTTGCTAAACCAAGAGACTAAAGCCTTTCCTAATAAATGACACGAGCCGCTCGTACTTTTACGGTCGACCTTACATCCAGCAAAGTCAGCATCAGAGTAACCGATGAGGTCAAATGATGTTGACTTGGGATACCATAGGCCCACTGTAACCGTACCCTTAAGGTATCGAAAGATACGCTTAACCGCGGTCATGTGAGATTCCTTAGGATTTGCTTGATATCTAGCACATAGGCAAACACTAAACATGATATCGGGGCGACTAGCAGTTAAATAAAGTAAGCTGCCTATCATACCTCGATACTTACGTTGATCAACGGGTTTGCCGCTCTCATCTGGTTCGAGTTTGGTTGAAGTAGCCATTGGAGTGCTGATTGGTTTGATGTTGTCAAGATCGAACTTCTTCAGCATGTCCTTGGTATACTTCGATTGACAGATGAAAGTTCCATTTGCCAGTTGTTTTACTTGCAGACCAAGAAAGTAGTTGAGCTCTCCCATCATGCTCATCTCAAATTCCGTCTGCATATACTTGGCAAATTCTTGACAAAGAGTTTCATCAGTAGACCCAAAAATAATATCATCAACATAAATCTGAATTAATAAAATGGTGTCTTTAAAAGATTTTATAAACAGTGTAGTATCAATTTTCCCTTTTAAAAAACCTTTCTCAAGTAAGAAGCTACTTAGCCTTTCATACCAAGCTCTGGGGGCTTGTTTGAGGCCATAAAGTGCTTTCTTTAGCTTGAACACGTGGTCGGGAAATTTGTGATTTTCAAAGCCAGGAGGTTGTTTCACATAACTTCCTCCTTAATAAAATCATTCAGGAAAGCACTTTTCACATCCATTTGAAATAATTTAAAGTTTTGAAAATTAGCAAAAGCACAAAGCATCCGAATGGATTCTAGTCTAGCAACAGGAGCATACGTCTCATCGTAGTCGATACCTTCCTCTTGGTTGTATCCTTGAGCTACTAGACGAGCTTTGTTACGTGTGACTGAACCATCTTCATTTACTTTGTTTCTAAAAACCTATTTAGTACCAATTATCGAGTGATTAACCGGTCTAGGAACGAGTTCCCATACTTGGCTTCTCTCGAATTGGTTGAGTTCTTCTTGCATAGCAGAAATCCAAAATTCATCATTAAAATCTTCAGAAATGTTTTTAGGCTCTACTTGTGAAATGAAGGCAGTGCTAGCAACGGAGTCTCTTAGTGATGATCTAGTAGTTACTCCACGTGAAACTTCTCCTATAACTAAATTTTCTGGATGAGAAGGTTTGAAAGAGAATTTCTTAGGCAAACCCTCCAGAGAATTAGTTTCGGTTGAAGTATTCATTGGAGTAGAAGTTGATGGCTCAACGTCATCATCAAGAGTACTTGCTGCACTGTTGTCTTCATTAAAAGTCACATTTGTTGACTCTTCCACAATAAGTGAGCGTTTATTAAAAACTCTATATCCCTTACTCTTGGCGGCATAACCAAGAAAGATACCATCGTCAGCTTTGGCATCAAATTTGCCTAAGTTGTCTTTGGTGTTAAGGATAAAACATCTACAGCCAAAAACTTTAAAATAAGAAACATTGGGGGTTCTCCCAAACCAAAGCTCATAGGGTGTTTTCTTCGTAATGGGACGAATCAGCACCCTATTCAAAATGTGGCATGCTGTACTAACAGCTTTTCCCAAAAATATTTCGAAAGTGAAAATTTATTCAACATGACTCTGGCCATATCGTCGAGAGTTCTATTCTTCCGCTCCACAACACTATTTTGTTGAGGAGTTCTAGGACAAGAAAATTCATGATCAAAGCCATTTGTATTACAAAAACTTTCAAAATCATAATTTACGAATTCGCCTCCATGATCACTTCGGATTCGAGTAATCATGTAGCCTTTTTCGTTTTGAACTTTCTTTACAAAAATTTTGAAAGCAGAAATAGCATCGCTCTTATTAGCGAGAAAGAAAACCCAAGTAAATCTCGAAAAAATCATCAACAATAACAAATATATAAAGTTTGCCTCCAAGGCTAGCTATTCTACTAGGACCAAATAAATCCATATGAAGTAGTTGCAAGGGTCTAGTAGTACTTACAGAGTTGATAGAATGAAATGAGGATTTTGTTGCCTTGTTTAGTTCACATTCGGCACATACCGTGTCCTTTTTGAACGTGATGTCAGGCAATCCTCTCACTAGCTTCTTGGTGGAAAGCCTGGATATAGCATCCATGTTGGCATGACCAAGACGCTGGTGCCAAAGTAGTCGTTCGTCTTTGTGGGCATATAGACATCTACCTGCATTGTTAGTATTTATAGAAAGATAGAAAATGTAGATGTTGTCCTCTCTTTTTCCTTCAAAAGCAATGTCTCCTGTTGACCTATCATAGATGTAGCAACTGTTTTGTCCAAAGTTAATATCATATCCATGATCAGCAAGATAACTAATGCTGAGCAGGTTATGCTTTAACTCGGTCACTAGGCAGACATCCTTTATTACAGGAGAAGGAGGATGACCAATGATACCATTACCTATAATGTGCCCTTTGAGATTGTTACCGAAGGATACGTATCCTTCTCTCTTCATCGATAGTGATGCAAAAAGATTTGCGTCTCCCGTCATATGTCGCAAGCATCCACTATCGAGAATCCACTTACTTTCAGTTGAGGAGGGAAGGTCCATCTACATCAAGAGTAGATGTGACCTTTGGTACCCGAGTTCTTGAGGGTCCTGAAAAGTTAGTCTTTGGGAACCAAGCGTATATCCTTTTATCTATAAGTCTTCTAACTCTGCACTGTGGTGAGATGTGTCCATGTAATCCACAATAAGTACAGATAGCATTCTTATTTATACTAGGAGCATGAGAATAATATCTATAAGCAACAGGATGAGGATGGACATGATGTGAAGAGTTAGCATGGTGAAGATGATTATGCATGGAATAAGTGGCATGGTGATGGTGTCTATGAGGCATAGAATGATGGTATTGTCTATAATGTGTGATATGCTGATATTGTCTAGATGGCATGGCATGATGATTTTGTCTATATGGTATATAAGGACCTTGTCTATATGGCATTGCATGATGATTTTGTCTATATGGCATGGCATGATAATTTTTATGTGTGGAGTGATGTTGATTGTGTCTTTGTGCATGATGAGTGTGTACTGAGTGAGAATTGTTCTTACGTGCACGTGGTTTGTGAAAGTTTGTGTATATAAATGCATGGTTATGTGCTGCATGAGAATGACGTGGTTGACTAGCATGAGTGGTGTTGTGCCCATGTGATTGGGTTTGAGGTTGAACAACCTGTTTACCCAATTTGGTTTCTAATCTTTTAGAAACAGCTTGCAGTTCATCAACCTTAATATTTAAGCCATATATCTTAGTCATGGAAATCTTGTGTCTACTCTTTTCTTCAGCAAGCAACGTGTTGAGAGTAGGGATTTCTTGAGTTTGTTGCTCAATACGTGCTTCAGCATCATATAAGCTTAATTTAAGCTTGGATACTTCATCAGTGTCATTAGTGGGTGATGTGTTTCTAACATTATCAAGAAGTAAAGAAATTCTTTGTATCTCATTTTCTAGACTTTTGATTTTGTCCTTGGCATGTTTATATTTACCGATGACCTTTTTATGATCATCGAGTAAATCAGTGAAAGCATCGCCAAGTTCATCAAAAGAGAAGTCATCCAGAGTTTCGTTAGATACCTTGTTAGAAGTTGCCATCAGGCACACATTTGCTATATCTTGAGGAGAGTCCTTTTCTTCCTCAGAGTCACTTGTTTCACTTTCATGCCAGATACCTATGTTGGCATATTTCTTTGATGAGTTCTTTTTGTATAGCTTCCCATAGCGGTTGCTCTTCTTCAGGAATGGGCAGTCTTTTCGGATATGTCCAGTTTTCTTGCAACCGTAACAAATTGGTTCTTCTTCATCGTCTTCTTGAGATTCCTTCTTCCTTCGATTGAAGCGAAGGAATTTCCTGAAGTTGCGAACCATGAGAGCTTGGTCTTCATCATCCGAATTATCTTCTTCGGTCTCATCATGATTAGCTCTTCGTTGATGAGCTTTGAGTGCGATCTCCCTGGTCTTCGGAGCAGGCTCTTCGAAGTCCTTGAGGTCAAGCTCGTGAGTCATAAGCTTACCCATCAAGGTCTCCATTGACATTGTTGTGAGATCGTTTCCTTCTATGATGGCTGTCACCTTAGGGTTCCAAATCTTTGGTAGCCCTCTGAGCAGCTTACGAATCTTCTCGTGGTTTGAGTACTGCTTTCCAAGCGAGGATAGAGGATTGATGATGTCGAGGAATCTTGTGAACATTTGAGTGATCGTCTCACTTGGCTTCATCTTGAAAGCTTCATATTCTTGAGTGAGACGGCTTATTTTGGATTCCTTGACCTGTGTGGTTCCTTCATGCGTCACTTCTAGAAGTCTCCATACTTCATGAGCAGTGGTGCATGTAGAGACCCTGTTGAACTCATTCCTATCTATGGCACAGAATAAAGCATTAATAGCCCTAGCATCTAGACTTGCCTGTTTCTTCTCCTCGACAGAATATTTGTCGTGTGGTTTCTCAATGAGGTCACCATCAACAACTATTCTGGTGGGCTTTTTGTAACCGTCAGTGACGACAGTCCACAGGTCAAAGTCTAGAGACTTAAGATAGAAGCTCATCCTTGTTTTCCAATATGTGTAGTTAGTCCCATCAAATAGGGGAGGCCTATGAGTGGACTGACCTTCACCATGATTGGAAATCAAGGATTGTGTGGTTGCCATGGATCAGCTCTTAGGATGTTAGTCCTTATAAAGAGAACAGAGCTCTGATACCAATTGAAGAACAGTTTGGCAACTCTAGAGGGGGGTGAATAGAGTTTATATAGAAAAATAGCCAATTAAAAATAACTCTTTCACCAACAATAAATAATCAGAGTAAAGTGCAGAAAATAAATGAAGAGCAGAAGAGCATACGCAAACACAGCGATTTTAACCTGGTTTCCCTCGTGGAGGACTAGTCCAGGCCTGAGAACTCTAGCTCAGGATTAAATCCACTATTTGTGAAATAGTAGTTTACAACCCGTGTCTTTTCTTCAGAAGAGCACGTCAACTTCTAACAGAGGATCGCAGTGGCGATTTGCTTGGAATTGTCCAAACGACTTCTTCGACTCTTGCACAAGAATCCTAACTGAGAGATGCTGAGCACTCGAGACTTAGGAGGCTTGTGGCTAGTAGATGGGAAGGGTATGGCTTATTGAGCTTATAAGAGAGAAGAGAAGAGAAGATTGGATGGATTGAAATGAGAGAATTCATGCCCTATTTATAGTGTTTTTATAGGCAGAATTCGGCCAGAATTCGGGTAGGAAAATTCAAAAATTTGGCCGTTGGACAACTAGCAACCAGCTAACCCTAAAATTAGGGTTCCTGATTTCTAGGGGACAGAGTTCGGCCCGAACTCTGTGTGGAGGCAGAGTTCGGCCCGAACTCTGTCTCCAGAGCACAGAGTAGTTCTAAGGGGACCAGTGCTCAGTTTTTGGTTCAGTGGAGCTTGGGATTTTGGGTAGGTTATAGACTAAGTTCCAAGAGCTCAGCATGACTCAGAGTACACAAGTCTAGACTCAATGAAATTATAAAATACAGACTCCAGAACACACTGAGAGCCGGAGACTGAGCTGTCATCTGTCTTGAACTGAATGCAGTCGTCGTGTGTCGTATTGAATTAATACAAATATTATTTAGTCAATGTAGTCAATATTTGGTTGACTGTGACTTTGTGTCAACAATACATGCATATCCATATTACATACATGTTTATATATATAGGCATATGTTCATACATATTTACATAGTTACATAGATATATACATTCATGCACATTTACATACATACTTTTATACATTATATATGTTAACATTCATTACAATGCATTATATTTTACTTATACCTTTGATTGATTGATTCATTCATTTATGACATTCATTCATGCATTTATACATTCATTCATATCCCATATGCATGCATATTTCAGTTCAGGCATTATATCCATTCACATATCATTAAGTTGCATACATATACTTATTTTTATTATATACATGTCATTCATGCATATAACATACTTACATGCATCTATACATTATATACATTGTATACAACATGTAAAAATAGAAGAGGAAAATAGGGGGAAAAACTGAAATGGAAAGGAAAGGGAACGAAAATGTAAGGAAAAGAAAAAATAGTGGACATATACATGCTTGCATCATATATTCTATATTACCATACATGCTATCATTATATATTGTATTATATTATTTATATATTATGCATTCGTATCTATCATTACATGTATACCTTGCATTCATATCTAGCATTCATTATATACTTTTATGCATACATTGTATATCATTCTTTCATTCATGCATTTACGCATTGCTTACATACATTATATTAATTGCATTCCTACATGCTTGCATTCAACCATATATATACATTAATGTAAAGAGGATATATATCATATATATATCATTTCATTCATCTAACATATCATGTATTACATACTCTATATTCATTTAATATCCATACTACATAGGCTCATAGGTTACACAAAATACATATATCGTATAGTCACTCTTCTACTTAAAACCAATACTGTACCAATTGGGCTACTACTAAATTCTAGGATTACAGTATCTTGTAGCCCTTCGTGTTAGCTTTCCGAAACTTTAAACGGATCGCATTTTCGTGTCCGGAAGCTCCCGAAATCGCGAAAATATCAAAACACGTTCGTCTTTCGTACAGCTGACACTCAAATAATTCTACAGAAAGTTACACAAAGAATTTAGCTTAATAAAATATATATTTGGAAAGCTAACTTCGATACGGTTCTTTTAAAAAATGGAAGATAAATTGGAGTTCTAAGCTAAAAGTTATGACATTTCTAAGTTGCTTTGGTTAATAAAAACGTGGATGAATATTATGACAAATTTGAGTTGTTTTGGACAAAAGAACACATATAGACAAGATACTTGGATACAAACATAAGTATCCAAATGAAACTCATTCTAACCATCCTAACTAAGATCAGTCCACTCTCTAACCATTCTAAAACTGAATTTAAATATCTATTTAAACTATTATCATACATACATACACATGGGGTGTCCTAATTTGGGATCTATCAAGTAGGACACAAGACACATATATAAAATCCTCAAGAGAGCTCCAAATGGCCTCAAATTTGAATCTAAATGGGACACATGCATGAGGATGGATCCTACGAATTCAAAACTAATTTATATGCAAAGGAAATCAATTTAGATGTTGGGTTTTACCTATTGGGAGTGGAATCCCAATGAAATCCTTTAGGACACGGCTTCGATACGAAGATCCCTCAAAGTGGACACTTCTCCTTGCACTCCTCTTCTAATCCTTGGTAGCACCCTACCCTTGGAGAATGGGAATGATTGAGGGAAGGTTTGGTGAAGGAATGATTTGATTTGGAGATCAAATCAATGGGAAGGCTCTCTAAAATTAGGGAAGAACAAAAGGAAAATAAAAGAGGCAAGATTGTAATGAATAAAATGAATCATTCTCTCCTAAAGGTGGCTGCCATAAAGAGTCCATTAGGGCTAATGGGAAATGTCCTAATCGCCTCTCTCTAGTCTCATATGGTTAAGTCTAGACTAGGTTCAAGTTTGGGGTCAAAATGATCTAGTTTTGAGTCTCTAACTTAACCATTCTAACATGATAAAAAATTAGTTTAATTAACTAACTTAAATTTTGGGTTTTGTGAGCCATGCTTAACTTAATATTGGGTCTCATCTAGAGTTTAAGCTACCCGGGTCACAATACAAGTCGGAACGAGACGAAACTCAAACCCGACTAAACAAATCCAATAAAATAATATTAAAAATATAAATTTTTCCCAAAGTATTAAAATATAAAAAATGACCAAAATCATAATACATCAATTTAAATATTATTAAAATAATCTAAAATTCACCAATTAATCAAAATCCTAAATAATTCAAAAGTCACAAAATGACCAAAATACCCTTAGCCTAAAAAGTTGTAAATAGTCATTCTAATCACATGGTTAGGTCCCCATGGTCATAGTTAGTCTCTTGGCTCAACAGTTCTAGAGTTCACTAGCTAACACATCAAAATTATAATTCACCAATTTTAAATAGTATTAAATTAATTAAAATTTTCCATAAATCCTATTATTAAATAATAAACTTTTACAAAAGTTTAAAATTACCCTCATTTTACAAAAATGGGTGTTACAATATATGCCCAGCGGAGATCTCAGGGAGTAGGTTTTGCAGGAGGCCCACAGATCTCAGTACTCTATACACCCTAGTGCCAACAAGATGTACCGAGATATGAGGGAACATGTTTGGTGGTACGGAATGAAGCGGAAGCTAGCTCGTTTCGTAGCTAGGTGCTTGGTCTGTCAGCAGGTCATGGCAGAGAGACAGAGGCCCGGTGGATTGTTGCAGCCATTGTCCATTCCTGAGTGGAAGTGGGAGCATATCACTATGGATTTCGTATCTGGATTACCGCGTACACCAGAAAGGAAAGACGCAATTTGGGTCATCGTTGACAGGTTGACGAAATTGGCCTACTTCTTGCCATTCAAGGTGGGTACGTCTACAGAGAGGCTTGCGGAGATGTATATGCGGCAGATAGTCAGAATTCATGGAGTTCCGGTCAGCATCGTCTCAGATCGGGATAGTCGTTTTACTTTCTATTTCTGGAGGAGTCTGCAGACTAGCTTGGGCACTCAGCTCAAGTTTAGTACCGCATACCACCCCCAGACGGACGGACAGTCAGAGAGGACTATTCAGACACTTGAGGATATGCTGCGGACGTGTGTCTTGGACTTTGGAGGTTCCTGGAAGGATCATCTACATTTGGTGGAGTTTGCTTACAACAACAGTTTTCTGGCCAGCATTGAGATGTCACCATTCGAGGCTCTGTATAGGCGTAGGTGTCGTACACCCTTATCTTGGGATGATATTGGTGAACGAGCTTTACTGGGAAGAGATGGTTGTTGACGCAGCCAAGAAGGTGAAGCTAATCAGGGACAGACTTCATGTGGCACACGAGAGACATCGGCAGTGGGCCGATAGCCACCGGAGGCCGTTGGAGTTTGAGGTACAGATTAGAGTAGGATTAGATTTAGGTTTGTTTGTTGTGTTTTGATTGATCATATTTGTTTATCATAGTTAATTTGAGACCTAGCTTGTGATTAGGTTGGAGACCAGGTTTTCTTGAGGATATCTCCGACTTATGGTACGATATATTTTGGTGGAGGTAGAAAGCTTAGCCCGCGCTTCATCGGCCCTTTCGTTATCAGCGGAAGAGTCGGCGACGTTGCTTACAGGCTAGACTTGCCACCTGTACTAGTGGGGGTCCACAACGTATTTTATGTATCATAGCTGAGACGGTACGTGGCTGCTCCTAGCCATGTGCTCGACCATTCGGAGATTGAGGTTGGGCCTTCTCTCAGCTATCCAGAGCAGCCAGTAGAGATTCTGGATCGACGAAAGAAGGTACTGAGGAACCAGGTGATACCTTTGGTTCACGTCGCATGGAGGCATCATTCTCCAGGAGAGTCTACCTAGGAGCGGGAGGATGAGATGCGCGAGCGATACCCATATATTTTTGGACCGTGAGGTATACTTTCTATCCTTCTCATCTGTTGCATTTCGCCTTTCAATTTCGAGGACAAAATTCTTTTAAGGAGGGTAGATTTGTCACTACCATAATACTAGTATAAGAGTATTTTGGTCATTTTTAAATTTTTGGGATTTATTTGGAGTTATTGTGAATTATTGAGATTTATTAGAATTTATGTGATTTTTAGTATAATTTAATTAGTGATTATTCTAGACTTTGACTAGTGTTGACTTTGGAGACTAACCTAGAAGCTAACCCTAGCTATGACTACTAGGTTAGATTATGAAACCCTAGTTTGATTTAAGTTAATCATATCCTAGTCATTAGAACCAATTTGGAAATAGGAATTAGAATGGAGAATGGATTAATGGCTTATGACTTCACAAGTCATGATTAATGACTTAAGCCCATAGCTTGTGAATTGGCCCAAGCCCATTAGCCAACCTAAAACCCTAACCCTAATTACTTGGCCGGCCACCTGGCATTGGGAACCCCACCCTATAAGTAGTCTCTTCCATTAGGTTAGCCTCCTTTAGAAAGTTCACATTTGGAAAGAAAGGTATGCTCCATCTTTAGAAATTCACAGAAAATCCAATTTAATTCCTTTTTCCCTCAAACAAATAGAAATAGGTTCTAATTTAGGTATTCTTGCTGTGTGTGTAATTTATTTTTAGTTTGTTAACAATTTGGTGAAGTTTGGCCATCAAGAAGAACACCCCTCTTTGGAGCTTTCTTTGGTTTTTGACACCTATAGGTAATTCCTTCAAAACTTATTGAAATTGCTGTTATTATTGCATATTAGCCTAGATCTAGGTTTTCCCTAGCTAACCCTAAAAATTTGTGGCATTTCGTGTCTATTTCGTGTCCTAAATGGACACGTATCAGTCCTTACATGAATATGTTTGATGAAATGCCCCAAAGGGAATTTTTATTTGATTTTTGGAATGTTTTTGAATGAAATTCTTCATGTTCATGTGCTTTATGGTTTCCCCCTCGACTGAGTCGAATTCTGTGTCTTGTCGTGTCGATTTGAGGACACGAACACGCTCGTGGCAGGCGTGAGCAGTGCCCTGCTGCTCGGGATAGATTTTTTGTGTCCGTGTCACTTGGACACGCGACACTTGGTCGAGACCTAGGGGTAACCACTGACACGGGGTTCCCAGAGTTGTATGACCTCTTGTGTCGTGTCGGACACATTTTTTTGCCCGTACTGGGTTTGTACTGACACTGTACACGGGATTTAGGGCCACTGATACGGCTCTAAAACTCTGGACACGACACCTATGGACACGATACAGGGTATGGGACACGAAGACCTACCCTAGGCGAACCTAGGGTTATGAACACGAGGTCTGGTTTGGCCTGTGTCGGGTGCACGACACACGTGCACTTGTACACGAGACTGTACTGGAAATTCAGGGTTCAGTTGCTGTTGAATCTCTGGATGGTTTGGACACGACTGTGTCCACTTGGTTGGACACGAATGACTCCTGGGACATGTGCACAAACCCTAGTATCATTACTAACCCTTAGTTTTATATTTTAGCTTGTTTTCGATACTCAAATCCCATTTACCCTAATTTGAACTGAACCATGTATTTTCAGTATTTTTCCAATTTTCTAAATTAAAATTTGGCAGCTATTTTAACCCACTTAAATGCTGTTAACTATTGGTTTTATACCCTAATGTTATTCTCCTACATGTAATCTAGCTATGGGTCAATTTTGGGATAAATTGGTGGAGTTTTGGTTTCAAAATTTGGTGTATGTAAACTGTCATTAGTTTGAACTCAAAAATTTGAGAACATATTAACTCTTTACTAAACTGAGAACACCCTCTTGTTCATGACACACACACACATTTGAATTCCAGGTTTTCCTCACATTCCCTCATACCATAACAGTCACTCACACACACATTGCACACTCACACACACTTGTTAGTCTTCCTACCTCTCTCTCTCTATGCATATATGTAATGTATATATATAGTTAATATATATAATATAGGTAGCCTATATACATATATATATGATGATGCCTATGTATATATGTAATACATGTATATGTAATGTATATAAAATATGTATGTATATCTAATGCATAAAGTATATTATGTATATATGTAGGTATCCTATATATTATAATATGTGTGTGTACTATTATATATATATATATATATATATATATATATATATATGTATGTATGTGTGGTATACATATGGGTAGCCTATATGTATATATATATATATATATATATATATATATATATATATATATATATATATATATATATATATATATATATATATATATATATATATATGTATTATGTGATTCCATGTGTAGGCCTAGATGCAATATAGGTTGTGTGATGTTGGTTTTGACTTTATGTTGTATAGGTAGTATGGACTTGGTAGACTAGTATAGGCTAGTTTAGCCTTGATTAGTTATATATATAATATATATATATATATATATATATATATATATATATATATATATATATATATATATATATATATATATATATATATATATATATGTATGTGTGGTATACATATGGGTAGCCTATATGTATATATATATATATATATATATATATATATATATATATATATATATATATATATATATATATGTATGTATTATGTGATTCCATGTGTAGGCCTAGATGCAATATAGGTTGTGTGATGTTGGTTTTGACTTTATGTTGTATAGGTAGTATGGACTTGGTAGACTAGTATAGGCTAGTTTAGCCTTGATTAGTTATATATATAATATATATATATATATATATATATATATATATATATATATATATATATATATATATATATATATATATATATGTATGTGTGGTATACATATGGGTAGCCTATATGTATATATATATATATATATATATATATATATATATATATATATATGTATTATGTGATTCCATGTGTAGGCCTAGATGCAATATAGGTTGTGTGATGTTGGTTTTGACTTTATGTTGTATAGGTAGTATGGACTTGGTAGACTAGTATAGGCTAGTTTAGCCTTGATTAGACTAATATAGACTTGATAGGCCTGGTTTAGGCTTGTATGGTCTTGTGAACTTGTTTAGACCTAGAATAACTTGTTTGACCTAGTTTGAACATAGTTGACCTAGGTTTGACTTTCAGGGTTGACCAGAGTTGACCAGAGTTGACTTTGGCCTAGATTGACCTAGAATCATATAGAATGCATAGCAGGACTTTATTATGTCATTTTAGAGTTGTTGTGACTTGTGCTGTTCTAATTAGGAGCCAGACACCTCTCCTCGGACAGTACATTCCTCTCGGACATTCAGATAGCAGGCGAGTACATTCTCTGATCATTTCATATCATGTTTAGAATTATTTTTCTGCTTTAAATTACTTTACTTGATACTGTCACGTTGGTCACACGGATTAGTACTATATGGATCCCTTCTTGAGATATTATTCCCTCAGGGAGCCTCGGATACTACATGTTCTGTGCGTTTTACTTACATGGTGTGTCAATATGCTTCATGGTTCATTGATCACTTGTGACATGTACTCTCATGATCACAGAGTCTTCCTTGAATCATCCATTTATGGGCATTCCTAGAATCATCCATTTTTGGGCCTACCATGTATCACCCCTTGTGGGCCGTTGCATGGTTCATAACATAACCTGGCTGGATCCTTGTGTATTGATTGGGGGTACGGGGGAGTAGAAGTAGACATGTGAATAATATCCAAGTAGTATCTCATCTGATCACCTTCGTAGTGTCTCATCAGAATCTTCTATGCCATTCACATGTTTATATTGTACTCTGACTCACTAGCCACTGTTAGTTCTCTACTTATAGTAGATATTTCTATTATAGTTCTCTCTCGATTTACATTCTGTACTTTCTGCAGTTTCCTGTATCATACTTTATTGCATGATTATATTTTCTAACCTGCTATGATCTGTTGAGATGTATTGTGCTCGCTCCTGTCCTGACTGGACCTGTTGAAAATATTACAGAGGACGAGGAGGAGTCCTGTGTGGATACCTACTACAGGGCAGCTCTAGATGACACCAATGATCCGGATTTCCAGCCGGATCCATTAGCTATAAATACTGAGGCTCCCTAGTCTAGGTTTTACTATTACTCTCATTGGGATCTGGATTGTATATATTCTTTCATATTCAGTAGTTGAGACTTGTATTTCTGGATGTTTGCTGAGATATTATCTTAGACACTTAGACTCTTCTGATCTTCTGTATTTCATTTTGATTTTTATATCATATCGTACTTCTTCTTCCTTAGTTGTGATTGAGTTTACATTCTGCTATGTCACCCCTATTCAGGGAGTATAAACTGTTTAGCATTACATTGTTAGATGTTGTGACCTAGGACAGCGTTCTACTGCCGACACTACGGCATAGGCTGGACGTACCCACTTCTCGTGCCCTTACTCTAGGGTGCGGGTCGTGACACATTTTTAGTAGCATTTTTAGTGGTGGCCCATGCAGGTCTAGTTTAGAAATGTAGTGGTATTCGAAGTAGAATATCACTGTAGCCTGCAGTAGAATTAGGAAATTTTTGAAGGTACTCATTCACATTAGGAAAACTCTTTATCAGATTTCGTAAATCTAAATTTTGCTGCTTATTATCTTTCTTTGAATTTAAACTGTCCTCCTTTGATATTTCGACTAATTCTCAGCAATTGTTTCTTTTTGATCTGTCTCTAGGATGGTTGAGACGAGATCACATCACCAGGGCCAGGGGGACGCCGATGAGAGGTCTGCCACCTCTCATACTCAGCAGCCAGCCCCTGGTACCGCAGCCCCAGTCATGCCATCTGGGGTAAGCGTTTCAGCTGCTTTCGGAGGAGCCCCTCCACCTGTGGCACATGGGCCGAGTCCGGTGATTCCGGATGTGCTTCAGCAGCAGCAACCACCTTCGGGTACAGTTGACGTCGTTCAGCTATTAGCCTTCTTTCGGCAGTATATAGAGGGTCAGCAGACCCAGCAGCAGAGGCACACAGCAGAGCTCAGCCGAGACATTGATCTGGCCGTAACTGCGGTAGAGAGAGTTATAGCTCAGCCGGTAGCAGTCCAGCAGCCGCACCCTCCGAGGGAGAAGGGCATACAAGATTTTTAGAAGATGCACCTTAGGGACTTCCGAGGGACAGAGGGGATCATGTATGCCGACGAGTGGATCGAACACATGGAGGAGATATTCAAATTGGCTGAGATCCGACGAGGCTCCAAATTGAGGCAGCGGCCAGCATGATGCAGGATCTGGCCCGTACGTGGTACCAGACGGACCCGAGGGTTGGTACTGCAGGACAGACTTGGGCAGCATTCAAGAAGCTGTTCGAGGAGAAGTTCTTCCCGGATGCAGCACTGGGAGCCCTCGAAACTCAGTTCGAGGCCCTAGTCCAAGGGAGCCAGTCTGTGGAGGAGTACGCAGGAGAGTTCTGCCGCCTGAGCAGATTCGTAGAGGGCTTGTCGGAGGCGACGAAGGCCCGGTGGTTCCGGAAGGGCTTGGTAAAGGAGGTCAAGTCCTACACCAAGAATGCCCGCAGCGCTACCTTTGAGGAGATCCTAGTGGATGCGTTAGCTGCAGAGGATGATCTTAAACTTAGGCTCAAGAGGGGGCGAGACTTCCAGGGAGGCAGCAGTAGCGGAGGACCGGCCAAGAGGCCGCACTTTCAGTAGCAGCACCAGCAGCACCATCAGCAGTAAAGGGTGCAGCAGCAGGCACCAAGGCAGCAGGCCACCACCTATGCTTATTACAAGAAGCCAGGGCACGGGTGGAACAAGTGTAGGAAGAGACTGGGCAAGTTCCTGGCATGTTGTTCAGCAGACCACCAGATGAGGGAGTGTCTCATAGCACGAGCAGCTCAGAAAGGAGGAGCCAGAGCTCCAGCAGGCCAGCAGAGGGGACCAGCCCTGCCGACACAGCAGCAGAGGTTCGTCCAGCACCAGCAGCAGGCCAGCGGAAGCCAGCAGGGGCGAGCTTTCGCCATGGCGGCCGAGGATGCAGAGGTGATAGGAGAGCTGATCGCAGGTTCGGTTCTTCTCGACTCCAGTCCAGCTTTTGGATTATTCGATTCCGGTGCTTCGTATAGTTTCGTATCAGTATCATTTGCGATTAGACACGGTATCATAGCTGAATCGTTGCCTAGGACTTACAAGATCATGACCGGGAGTGGCATTATCCTCGTGAGTGATATTTGTAAGGGTCGGAGTGTTGTTTTGGAAGGTCGTGAGTTGGATGTGAGCCTGCTCGTAATGCCCTTGCCGAACTACGATATAGTACTCGGTATGGATTGGTTGAGCAGGCACCACGCCAGTAGTGATTGAAGAGGGGGTAGATTTTTCTTCAGAGTGCCGGGGGAGCCAGAGTTCGAGTACTCCAGACGTCAGGCGGAGCAGAGCAGCAGATTTTTCTGCGGAGTCTCGGTTGAGGAGCAGATGATTCCACACCCCTTGATAACAGAGTATATGGATGTTTTTCCAGAGGAGTTGCCGGGATTGCCACCAGACAGAGACATTGAGTTCTAGACAGACTTGTTTCCAGGAGCGGAACCTATCTCTCAGTACGTCTATCGAGTGAACAACAGTGAGTTGGTGGAGCTGAAGAAGCAGGTGGATGAGCTGCAGGACAAGGGCTTCATCCGTTCGAGTTCGTCGCCATGGGGTGCACCAGTATTGTTTGTACCAAAGAAGGATGGGTCAGTACAGATGTGTATTGACTACAGGACACTGAACAACCTCACGATCAAGAACAGATACCCACTGTCGCGGATCGATGATCTTTTTGACCAATTGAGCGGAGCTCGGGTATTTTCTAAGATTGATCTGAGGTCAGGATATCACCAGGTGAAGGTGAAGGGGGAGGATATTCCCAAGACCGCTTTCAGGATGCGGTACGGGCAGTTTGAGTTTTTGGTTATGCTATTTGGGCTAACCAATGCACCAGCAGTGTTTATGAATCTAATGAACAATGTGTTCCACCAGTACCTGGATCAGTTTGTGGTAGTGTTCATTGACGACATCTTGGTGTATTCCAAGACTGAGAAGGAACATGAGGAACATCTGAGGATAGTGCTGGAGACTCTCAGGAAGGAGCAGCTTTAAGGAAAGCTCTCCAAGTGTGAGTTCTTTTTGGACCGGGTTGACTTTTTGGGGCATGTGGTGACTGGAGATGGGATCTCAGTTGACCCCAAGAAGATCGTAGCAGTTGAGGCATGGACAGCGCCGACTTCAGTGGCAGAGATCAGGAGCTTCCTGGGGCTGGCAGGATATTATAGGAGATTTGTGCAGGATTTCTCCCGGGTTGCAGAGCCGTTGACTCGGTTGACCCGGAAGGATGCTGAGTATGTTTGGTCATAGGAGTGTCAGGCAGCTTTTGATGAGTTGAAGAAGCGGCTTACGACAGCTCCGATTCTGGCATTGCCTTCAGGATCAGGAGGATTCACTATTTATAGTGACGCTTCAGAGAAGGGGCTGGGTTGTGTCTTACAGCAGCATGGGAAGATGATTGCCTATGCTTCCAGGCAGTTACGTCCCCATGAGAAGAACTACCCTGGCCATGACCTGGAGCTGGCAGCAGTGATTTTGCTCTGAAGTTGTGGAAGCACTATCTGTATAGAGAGAGGGTGGAGATTTTTACAGATCACAAGAGCTTAAAGTATGTGTTCACTCAGAAGGAGCTGAACATGAGGTAGTACAGATGGCTAGAGTTGATAAAGGACTTTGACATCCTACTTCAGTATCACCCAGGAAAGGCCAACGTGGTTGTCGATGCCTTGAGTAGGTATCTGACAGCCATGTGTTTGACCATGGACCGTCACTTGCTTGCTGATTTGGAGAGCCTGGGGATTGAGGTGATCGTATCCAGAGTGCAGATGCAAATGTGGCATCTGCAGATTCAGTCAGACTTGGTGGAGAGGATCAAGACGACACAGTTTGAGGACGTTGCTCTGCGGTGTCTCCGAGAGCAGGTTCGAGCAGGATTGGTGGATGGTGAGTTTTCTCTTACACAGGATGGTGCCTTGCGGCACGATTCCAGGTTATGTGTGCCCAGCGGAGATCAGGGAGCAAGTTTTACAGGAAGCCCACAGATCTCAGTACTCTATACACCCTGGTTCCAACAAGATGTATCGATATCTGAGGGAGCATGTTTGGTGGTACGGGATGAAGCGGAAGGTAGCTCGCTTCGTAGCTAGGTGCTTGGTCTGTCAGCAGGTCAAGGCAGAGAGGCAGAGGCCCGGTAGATTGTTGCAGCCATTGTCCATTCCCGAGTGAAAGTGGGAGCATATCACTATGCATTTCGTATCTGGATTGCCTCGTACACTAGGAGGAAAAGACGCAATTTGGGTCATCGTTGACAGGTTGACCAAATCGGCCCACTTCTTGCCATTCAAGGTGTGTACATCTACAGAGAGGCTTGTGGAGATGTATATACGGTAGATAGTCAGAATTCATGGGGTTCCGGTCAGCATCATCTCAGATCGGGATAGTCGTTTTACTTCCTATTTCAGGAGGAGTCTGCAGACTAGCTTGGGCACTCAGCTCAAGTTTAGTACCGTACACCACCCCAAGATGGACGGACAGTCAGAGAGGACTATTCAGACACTTGAGGATATGCTGTGAACGTACCTCTTGGACTTTGGAGGTTCCTGGGAGGATCATCTACATTTGGTGGAGTTTGCTTAAACAACAGTTTTCAGGCCAGCATTGAGATGTCACCTTTCGAGGCTCTTTACGGGCGTAGGTGTCGTACACCCTTATCTTGGGATGATGTTGGTGAGCGAGCTTTACTGGGACCAGAGATGGTTGTTGACGCAGCCGAAAAGGTGAAGCTCATCAGGGACAGACTTCACATGGCGCAGGACAGACATCGGCACTGGGCCGATAGCCACCGGAGGCCGTTGGAGTTTGAGGTACAGATTAGAGTATGGTTTGATTTAGGTTTGTTTGTTGTGTTTTGATTGATCATATTTGTTTATCATAGTTAATTTGAGACCTTGTTTGTGATTAGGTTGGAGATCAGGTTTTCTTGAGGATATCTCCGACTTGTGGTACGATACGTTTTGGTGGAGGTGGAAAGCTTAGCCCGCGCTTCATCGACCCTTTCGTTATCAGCGGGAGAGTCGACGACGTGGCTTACAGGCTAGACTTGCCACCTGCACTAGTGGGGGTCCACAACGTATTCCATGTATTATAGCTGAGACGGTACGTGGCTGATCCTAGCCATGTGCTCGACCATTCGAAGATTGAGGTTCGGCCTTCTCTCAGCTATCCAGAGCAGCCAGTGGAGATTCTGGATCGACGGAAGATGGTACTGAGGAACCAGGTGATACCTTTGGTTCGCGTCGTATGGAGGCATCATTCTCCAGAAGAGTCTACCTGGGAGCGGGAGGATGAGATGCACGAGCGATACCCATATCTTTTTGGACCGTGAGGTATACTTTCTATCCTTATCATCAGTTGCATTTCGCCTTTCAATTTCGAGGACGAAATTCTTTTAAGGAGGGTAGATTTGTCACTACCATAATTCTAGTATGAGGGTATTTTGGTCATTTTGAATTTTTGGGATTTATTTGGAGTTATTATGAATTATTGAGATTTATTAGAATTTATGTGATTTTTAGTATAATTTATTTAGTGACTATTCTAGACTTTGACTAGTGTTGACTTTGGAGACTAACCTAGAAGATAACCCTAGCTATGACTACTAGGTTAGATTATGAAACCCTAGTTTGATTTATGTTAATCATATCCTAATCATTAGAACCAATTTGGAAATAGGAATTAGAATGGAGAATGGATTAATGGCTTATGACTTCACAAGTCATGATTAATGACTTAAGCCCATAGCTTGTGAATTGGCTTAAGCCCATTAGCCAACCTAAAACCCTAACCCTAATTACTTGGCCGGCCACCTAGTATTGGGAACCCCACCCTATAAGTAGTCTCTTCCATTAGGTTAGCCTCCTTTAGAAAGTTCACATTTGGAAAGAGAGGTATGCTCCATCTTTAGAAATTTATAGAAAATCCAATTTAATTCCTTTTCCCTCAAACAAATTGCAATAGGTTCTAATTTAGGTATTCTTGCTGTGTGTGTAATTTATTTTTAGTTTATTAACAATTTGGTGAAGTTTGGCCATCAAGAAAAACACCCCTTTTTGGAGCTTTCTTTGGTTTTTGACACCTATAGGTAATTCCTTCAAAACTTATTAAAACTTCTATTATTATTGCATATTAGCCTAGATCTAGGTGTCCCCAAGCTAACCCTAGAAATTCGTGGCATTTCGTGTCCATTTTGTCTCCTAAATGGACACGTATCAGTCCTTACAGGAATGTGTTTGATGAAATGCCCCAAAGGGCATTTCGATTTGATTTTTGGAATGTTTTTAATGAAATTCTTCATGTTCATGTGCTTTATGGTTTCCCCCTCGACTGAGTCAATTTCTGTGTCGTGTCGTGTCGATTTGAGGACACGAACACGCTCGTGGCAGGCGTGAGCAGTGCCCTGATGCTCGGGATGGATTTCTTTGTGTCCGTGTCACTTGGACACGCGACACTTGGTCGAGACCTAGGGGTAACGACTGACATTAGGTTCCCAGAGTTGCATGACCTCTCGTGTCGTGTCGGACACATTTTTCTGCCCGCACTGGGTTTGCACTGACACTGTACACGGGATTTAGGGCCACTGATACGGCTCTAAAACTCTGGACACGACACCTATGGAAATGATACAGGGTGTCGGACACGAAGACCTACCCTAGGCGAACCTAGGGTTGTGAACACGAGGTCTGGTTTGGCCTGTGTCGGGTGCACGACACGCGTGCACTTGTGCACGAGACTGCACTGGAAATTCAGTATTCAGTTGCCGTTGATTCTCTTGATGGTTTGGACACGGTTGTGTCCACTTGGTTGGACACGAATGACTCCTAGGACACGTGCACAAACCCTAGTATCATTACCAACCCTTAGTTTTGAATTTTAGCTTGTTTTCCATACTCAAATCCTATTTACCCTAATTTGGACTGAACCATGTATTTTCAGTATTTTTCCAGTTTTCTAAATTGAACTTTGGAAGCTATTTTAACCCACTTAAATGTTGTTAACTATTGGTTTTATACCCTAATTTTGTTCTCCTACATGTAATCGAGCTATGGGTCGATTTTGGGATAAATTTGTGAAGTTTTGGTTTCGAAATTTGGTGTATGTAAACTGTCATTAGTTTGAACTCAAAAATCTGAGAACATATTTACTGTTTACTAAACTGAGAACACCCTCTTGTTCATGACACACACACACACATTTGAATTCCAGGTTTTCCTCACATTCCCTCACACCATAACAGTCACTCACACACACATTGCACACTCACACACACTTGTTAGTCTTCCTACCTCTCTCTCTATGCATATATGTAATGTATATATATAGTTAATATATATAATGTAGGTAGCCTATATACATATATATGTGATGATGCCTATGTATATATGTAATACATGTATATGTAATGTATATAAATATGTATGTATATCTAATGCATAAAGTATATTATGTTTATATGTAGGTATCCTATATATTATAATATGTGTGTGTGTACTATTATATATATATATATATATATATATATATATATATATATATATATATATAGGATACTATATATATATATATATATATATATAGGATACTATATATATATATATATATAGGATACTATATACTATATATATATATATATATATATATATATATATATATATATATATATATATATATATATAGGATACTATATATATATACACATAATATATATATATATATATATATATATATATATATATATATATATATATATATATATATATATATATATATATATATATAGTATCCTATATATATATATATATATATATATATATATATATATATATATATTTTTTTTTTTAATATATATATATATATATATATATATATATATATATATATATGTGTGTAGGTATCCTATATATTATAATATGTATGTGTGGTATACATTTGGGTAGCCTATATATATATATATATATATATATATATATATATATATATATATATATATATATATATATATATAAATAAATATATATATATATATATATATATATATATGTGTGTGTGTGTGTGTGTATTATGTGATTCCATGTGAAAAAAAATATATATATATATGTGTGTGTGTGTGTGTATTATGTGATTCCATGTGTAGGCCTAGATGCAATATAGGTTGTGTGATGTTGGTTTTGACTTTATGTTGTATAGGTTGTATGGACTTGGTAGACTAGTATAGGCTAGTTTAGCCTTGATTAGACTAATATAGACTTGATAGGCCTGGTTTTGGCTTGTATGGTCTTGTGAACTTGTTTAGACCTAGAATAACTTGTTTGACCTAGTTTGACCATAGTTGACCTAGGTTTGACTTTTAGGGTTGACCCGAGTTGACTTTGGCCTAGATTGACCTAGAATCATATAGAATGCATAGTAGGACTTCATTATATCATTTTAGACTTGTTGTGACTTGTGCTATTCTGATTAGGAGCCAGACACATCTCCTCGGACAGTACATTTCTCTCAGACATTCAGATAGCAGGCGAGTACATTCTCTGATCATTTCATATCTTGTTTAGAATTATTCGCCTGCTTTAAATTACTTTACTTGATACTGTCACGTTGGTCACACGGATTAGTACTATATGGATCCCTTTTTGAGATGTTATCCCCTTAGGGAGCATCGGATACTACATGTTCTGTGTGTTTCGCTTACATTGCGTATCACTATGCTTCATGGTTCATTGATCACTTGTGACATGTACTCTTATGATCACAGAGTCTTCCTTGAATCACCCATTTATGGGTATTCCTAGAATCACCCATTTTTGGGCCTACCATGTATCACCTCTTGTGGGCCGTTGCATGGATCATAACATAACCTGGCTAGATCCTTGTGTATTGATTGGGGGTACGGGGGAATAGAAGTAGACATGTGAATAATATCCAAGTAGTATCTCATCTGATCACCTCCGTAGTGTCTCATCAGAATCTCCTATGCCATTCACATGTTTATATTGTACTCTGACTCACTAGCCACTGTTAGTTCTCTATTTATAGTAGATATTTCTATTACAGTTCTCTCTCTGTTTACATTCTGTACTTTTTTTCAGTTCCTGTATCTTACTTTACTGCATGATTATATTTTCTAACCTGCTATGATCTGTTGAGATGTATTGTGCTCGCTCCTTTCCTGACTGGACCTGTTGAAAATATTACAGAGGACGAGGAGAAGGCCTGTGTGGATACCTTCTACGGGACAGCTCTAGATGATACCAGTGATCCAGATTTCCAGCCGGATCCATTAGCTATAGAGACTGAGGCTCCCTAGTCTAGGTTTACTATTACTGCCATTTGGGATCTGGATTGTATATATTCTTTCATATTCAGTGGTTGAGACTTGTATTTCTGGATGTTTGCTGAGATGTTATCTTAGACACTTAGACTCTTCTGATCTTCGGTATTTCATTTTGAGTTTTATATCATATCGTACTTCTTCTTCCTTAGTTGTGATTGAGTTTACATTCTGCTATGTCACCCCCATTCGGGGAGTATAAACTGTTTAGCCTTATACTGTTAGATGCATTAACCTAGGACAGCGTTCTACCGCCGACACTGCGGCGTAGGCTGGACGTACCCACTTCTCGTGCCCTTACTCTAGGGTGCGGGTCGTGACACTCGCCGCTGGATTCCCTCTCCAAACGGATGGGAACCAAATTGGCATCTCCGACGACTCCCTCATCATCCTGCTGGAGCATCCCAACCTCGATTTAGCAGGAGAAACGGTCGTATCCCCTAAATGCCTCGAGGACTCTTCCCTCGGCACATCCTCCAAGAAGGCGGGGGAATCATCCATCACTAACAGGAAAGCGGATAAAAAAAGGGACCGCTAAATCCCTATCTATGCACACCAGGTCCGCCGCGAAGCGGTCCAACCAACCCCCCCCCAAAGCTCCGTTAATGCTGAATATTCTTTCCTGGAATGTCCGTGGTATGGCGAACAAACCAATGATGAGGAGAATCACCAGCCTTAAGAAAACTCATAAGATCGACATCTTGATCATCCTCGAACCCAAAATCCCATACAAGAGGCTCAAATCCATTCAACTTCAGTTAAGCTTTCACTCGGCCATTACTGGCAGACACAACATTTGGATCCTCTGTTCCAACGTTGTCAAAATCGGTGTCATCCAAGATTCTAATCAAACCCTGTCTTGTTGGATGGAACACCCTTTGATCCCCAAACGTGCCATCCTTTCTGTGGTTCACGACAGTTGTGACATTGCAGAACGCAGACACCTCTGGAACGACCACCAGGACATCAACCACCACAACCACAACCTCCCATGGCTTTGCATCGGGGACTTTAACGCTATCACTTGCAGAGAAAAGAAGATTGGAGGCCGCCCTCCCCCTCTCTATGCCATGCAAGACTTCAACAATTTTATCTTCAACTCTCACCTCACCTCCCTTCCATTTACCGGCAACGCATTCACCTGGTACAACATGCAGGAAGGCGACCATCGACAATTCTTCCGTCTCGATAGGGCGTTAACGAACGCCCATTGGCTAGATACGGGGACAACCTCCAAGCTTTCTCATCTTAACGCCACCGAATCCGACCACGCCCCCTTGCTGGTTGGAATAACTAGCACTCCCAACCATTCCAGAAAGAGCTTTCGTTTCCTGGACTTCTGAAGTGAGCACCCCCAATTCTTAGGGGTTGTCACGGAAGTGTGGAACAGCAAGGACTCTATTGAACCACTTAATCACGTGGCCAAAAAGCTCCAGGCCATGAGGAAAGCACTGACAACTTGGAGCAAGCAATCATACAGAGATATCTTCCAAGTCATTCGTGAGGCGGAGGGCGATGTGACTCACGTCGAAGAGAGATACATGACCGACTGTTCGACTGATACCAGAAAGGCGCTGAATCTCACCAAAGCCATCCTCAAATTCAGGCTGAAGATTGAGATCGATTTTTGGAAGCAGAAAGCGAGGATCAAATAGGACAGCGAGGGGGACAACAACTCGAGCTTCTTCCACGCTTGCGTGAATGTGCATAGACAAAACTATCTCTCCATCAGATTACCGCAGACAACGGTACCAGCATCAGCGATCAAAAGGGTATCCAAGAGGAGGCTGCGAAGTTCTATTCCAGTCTTTTTTTCCAAGGAGACCGTTCTAAAAGATAACACCTTCCTGGACGAGGTTCCCCACCTTATTAGCTACACAGACAATATGCAGCTTGATCAGTCCCCCTCTGAGGAAGAGGTGAAAGATGCTGTCTGGGCCCTCGACGAGCACAGTGCCCCAGGGCCAGACAGATTTTCGGGGGTTTTTTTTTCGCACTTGTTGGGATATCATAAAGGTTGACATCCACAATGCGGCCTCCGTCTTCCTCCAGAGAGCCATCAGGAGCACCAACCTTATCCTCATCCCGAAGAAAGACAACCCAGAGACATTCCGCGACTTTCGCCCAATCAGTCTCTGTACCTTTAGCAACAAGATCATCGTCTCCCGCATGGCCGGTCTTCTCCCCAAGATCATCTCGGAGGAGCAAATTAGCTTTGTTCGGGGTAGAAATATCCAAGATAACATCATGTTGGCTCAAGAGTTAGTTACCTGCTTGAAGTTCCCAACAAGAGGGGAAATATTGCTATCAAGTTGGACATGGAGAAAGCCTACGACAGATTAGATTGGCAATTCATGATATGGGCCTTCAGAGCCTTAGGCTTCTCCGAAATCTGGACCAACATTGTGTGGAGATTGATCAGCAACTCATGGTTCTCCACGATTATTAACGGCCAAGCGGACGGTTTCTTTAAATCCAGTCGTGGGGTCAGGCAAGGGGATCCACTATCCTCTATAATCTTTATCATTACGGCGGATGCGTTGAGAAGAAACCTTAATAAGATGGCGAACACCCCCAACTTCCAGCACTACCATACGGCTAGCGGCTGTCCGATCATCATCCACCTGGCCTTCGCTGACGATATTCTTATATTTTCATCCGGAGATGCAGGATCGGTGGAAGTCGTCCATAATACGCTCCAAAAATATGAAAGGTGCTCAGGACAGAAGATCAACCCGGATAAAAGTGTGATCTACACCCACCACAATATCAAGAGAGATAAGCGGCTAGCATATCAACCACCACATCATTCCCGATCAAGCACCCTTCATTCCACTACCTCGGGTGCCCCCTCATGTACGGCAAATCCAACGCCGGGATCTTCGAGAACCTAACCACTCGTATCAGGAAGAAGCTCGAGGGCTGGCACAATGCTACTTTATCCCCAGGAGGCAAGATTATCCTCATCAATCACGTCCTCACTTCCATTCCTATCTATACTCTGGCAGCATGCTCCCGTCCAAGAAAGTCCTATCCTACATCGAGAGCATCTTCAACAACTTTCTCTGGGGACACAGCGGCGGTCACGAAAAGCACGATTGGGCCAGCTGGGATACCATGGCTCATCCCACCGGGGTGGGGGGACTGGGTTTCACCAAACTTTCCCACATTGTTAACGCTTTCTCGATAAAATAGTGGTAGACGCTTCGTACTAGTAAGAACTTATGGTCCAGTTTTATGAAGGCCAGATACTTTAAATATATCCACCCGTCCACGACCATCGCTAACAGCAGATCCTCCGCGGCCTGGCGTCCCATTCTTCTCGGGCGGTCCCTCGTCGAACCAGCGATTCGCCTTAAGGTGGGCATTGTCACGACCCGCACCCATTTTTTTTAAACGGATACGAGACGTGTCCAAGCTAGCCTACGCCGCAGTGTCGGCGGTAGAACGCTGTCACGGCCATGAAGATCAAAATCACAAATAATGCTCATTCACAAAATTAATTTAATTTACAATGATCACAAGTTGTACATTTGTAGAAAAATATAAACTTGTACAAATAACTGAATGACTACAACTCAACTATCTAGCTAGTCTCTAGGCTTTGTCTGCAAGTATTCCTGTCACTCTCCAAGCTAAATGAATCCACGGCTAACCTGAAAATGTTGGTTTCCAGTCAGGAATGGAACGAGCACAATTCACTGAATGTAATCTCAATAAAGAAAATGACTATAAAACAAAGGTTAGACATCAATCATGAGTTTTAAAAATAAATAGTAAAGCCGTAAGAATAGACAGAAAATCAATAGTAAATAAATAGACGCATATACTTTCCCCACTGTTAGAAGTACCTTTGATATGTGATCGGTCTCGGGACAATTAAGTAACACGGTCTACACGGTCTACAGTTACACGGTCTACAGTTACATGGTCTACAATTACACGGTCTACAGTTACACGGTCTACAGTTACACGGTCTACAGAAAATACTGCAATAAAGAAACAATATTGTCTACAGAATAATAATCACGAACTACACAGTTTAAATGCAATAAATAAATCACTGTCTACACGGTCTACTTTACAATAAATAAATCACTGTCTACACTGTCTACAAGAAATAAATGTAATACGGTCTACACGGTCTACAAGAAATAAATACAACATGGTCTACACGGTCTAAGGTCAGATCACACATCCTTGGTACTTCTCATTCCCGACTCAACAATTTATAATAGAAAATAAGCACATAACCAATGACTAATCAATAAAATATAGTAAAGATCAATATCGAAATGCAGACAATAAACTGTACTCGCCTGTGGTCCTGTGCTGGTAAAACCGATGATCCAAATCACTCAATATGCCCCCAATAGTCAAAAAACCGTACAACAGTCCCCGGATGCTGAAATAGACAATACCAATGATCTCAGAATAGTCCAATTAACTAGGATTGCCTGTCCTTAAGTCCAATTCTGGACACAGGGGCAAAACGGTAATTTTGGGCAAAAACGATGTCCGCCGTTGGACCCGCTTTGCACCGAAAAGCGTGCCAAAGTCAATGGTCTCTAAAGTCATCAAACTACATGTCTACGGATCCAGTTTTCCGATATGAACCCAACCGTATGTCCAAAGTTGGATTTCGGCGGGCCGTGCACAAAATCGCCCGTTGAGTGGAACCGTGGGGCCCACAAAACGACGTCTGATTCAACTGTCTCAGAATTGGACCTAACTTGGCATGCAGGACCAGAAAAATGATATGGTCCTGATGGCGTAAGTTTCGTCTCGATCTGACGAGCGTGCACAAAGTAATTGGGAAATTTGCACAGAGGCCGATACGAGGAATTTCGACGGATACGTATCAAATTTGTCGCGCACACGCGACCAATTTAAATTCCGTCAAAGCCCACACGACCACGAAGCTGTTACGCAGCTTTCGATCATTTCGGTACGCGACCACGTCGTTCGGATTGGCGTGACGCACGTCGTGTGGAGCAATTTTGTGATTTTGAAAACAGATTTTTCCCGAACTTTGAAGTTAAATTAACAGCAATATAATTGATGAAAACTAAATCTATAAACAGGGTTCCCATCTCGTATATGTTGTCAATATTCGTGTTCAGATGGAATTTCTAAAAATTTACTGGATTGATCGAAATTGGTCCGTCAATGTAGGTTCCTGGACTGCGAAACTATCCTATTTTTGGACAGGTTTTTGCTCGACTTTGGGCTCGTTTTTCGACGTACATGACGCAAAATAAATTGAAGTGTTTGAAGGGAATAGAAGTTGGTTATGTCGGGATCGTACCGGAGAAAACGGCTCGCGACGACGTCGAGTGTGGATAAAGAACTCTCGTCGCGAAGTGGCATTAGTTGCCGCAACTGCTGCTGTTGCCTCTGACATATCGAGCGCTCACGCGCGCGCGTGCCGGCCGTGGTCGGCTCCGACGACACGCGCGGCCGTCCAGGGGTGCGCGCCACATTTGGGGCTGGGGGAAGGTTGTGAGGTTAGGGTTTCGAGTAGTCGGGATTGGTCTCCTTCATCTATATATATATATATATATATATATATATATACTCGGGTGTTCGTTTGTACAGGGGGGTCGGCTGAAGTGGTTCGGTTTGTGTGGAAAAAGTTCAGCTGAGGGCTGGGCTTTGGGCTCTTGGGTCTTAGTATATACTTATATAGTATTCTATTATCTATACATATATCTATATGTATAATGGAATATAGCATATTCTATTATCTATACATATATTTTTATTTATCCATGTATATATACCACACATATATCTATATGTATACATCTATATACCACACATATATCTATATGTATACATCTATTTACCACACATATATCTATATATCCATGCATATATACCACACATATATCTATATAGATATGTATTTATTTATCTATACAAATATATCTATATGTATATATTTTATTATCTATACATATATATTTATTTATCCATGCATCAATATATACTTATATAGTATTTTCATAAATCTAAATAAAACCTCTATATTATCCATTCCTAGCGTAGGACCTATATGTATATTTATATATGACTATATTTAGTAATATTTAATTGACAAAAATTAATATACCCAATAATGATAAAATAATATTATCTATATAATAATCTCAATAAAATCATAATAAATATAACGAAGTTCAATAGAACAATAATAGGGTATATATACCCTTATGCGCAGTCGAATAAGCCCAAAATACACCAGGACCTAGTTTATACAATTAGCACTGAATATTGACTAATAATAATATCTAATATATATAATTACGAATCCTTAGGAAATATTCATTAAATAATTAAAACGGAAATACCACACACTCATACCAAATTCTATCAACACGATTGTCATTGGACGAGCCATATGTCCAACATGGACTTGGGCTCAGTTCGAGTCCAGTCCGGGCTAAAATGGTATAATCAGTTTTCCCTAACCTCAATAATATAATTAATAGCTAAATAATCTTCGGTAAGCGTTAAGTCGCAACTTGACCTGGTTTTTCTTAGTTATGACACATTTATGGCTGGGCCTTCCCTACCAGGGCTAATACACTAGTCTAAGCACGCGATTGCACTATCCGTGCCACGATTTCTAATCACCATGCACTCCAAAACTCTGCCATGGCTAAAGTCATCTACCGTAATAATTAACTAAATAATTATTTATAAAATCTAAAATCACCATTCCAATAAAATAAATAATAATAATAAAATATTCTAAATTTTCTGGGAAGAGCAGCTACAAATCTACCCACCTTAAAATAATTTTGTCCTCGAAATTCTAATTCGTAACTATTCTTTAATATTCAAAAAGGAAATCTATCATTACTTTAATCTCCTCGAAATTGAATTCCTCCAAAAACAGTTCATATCCTCCTCCTAGCCATTTTTGTAACTACGGAACCCCGAGGACTTCTACCCACCTTTGGTCACACTACTCCCTCAAATTTCATGTTACTAAAACTTTACAATCTTCCAACTAATTGCTAAAATTGCTACCATATACTGCTTATGGGCACTATAATCCTCTCCTATTTATCGAACAACCCGAAATCTAACAAGCAATAATTTACACAAGTAGCTAATAGATATTGGTAAATTCTAATAAATATGACCTTTCGTTGTTCCGAAATAAAAAGAGCAAGAAGATAAGGAAGAATAATCAGGAGTAAGTATGAAGTTCCAGGACGGTAGAGAGTATCCAATGATGCGGATAGAAAGAAGGTTTACGAACCATTGACTTATTTGCTAAAGTGGCTACTCTAGTCTAGTCACTCGCTAAATTGAAGCACCCTTCGCCTCTTGAGAGGCTTGCAATTCGTACACTACATAAGTCCCGTTCTCGAAATTTATCTAAACAGTTCCATAATAGAACAGAATTTTGAGAAATCAAGATCGTGAACTTTTTCGTGGTTATTTAAACACACGAGCAAGGGTATAAATGTAATACAAGATCGTATCTCGACTTCCAAGTAGTTGGAGTAAAGGTTACGAACGACTTCTCATTCTAAGAGTTGGTGCCTACGTAGCAGGTATAGGGGCCTATTTCAAACAGTTCGATTTTATAGTCCAAAATACGGTGGTATGCATGGATGGGTTCTACTGGGTCTTAATGGGCTCCCTATTGGACGTCAGTCATTGGTTGGATGAACATTGGATTTTAATCTATATGGACTAGACAAGATCCCAATGATAAAACTATGTCTACTAAGTTAGGGTAACCTGGAGTAAGTTTTTACCCAAGTGGTCGAGCTAGTTGGGCAGTCGGATTGGTTAAATAGGTTATGTAAGCCCTGTAGGTGCGCCTTCCGTGACTTTTGTGTTTAAGGAGCACATGAGACCTCAATTGGGTGGCACACTAATGGCATGTACATAGTGGACTCCGCGTAGATCACAACCATATATTGGGTCGAAGGAATTGAGTCGAGGTTGAGTCTCTAATTGTAGTCGAGAAGTTTACCGGTATTATGGTAAGGGTTAAAGCTAATCCTTTTTACCATGAAAGTCGTACCCTAAAAATAAAGTACCAGGGGACGTGTTTGAGTGGGACATGATATACCTAGATGAAGGTGGACTCGTCTAGATCTTGTATATGAAATTTGTTGGAAGATAACAGCTGGTCTCGTGCTCCGATTATTAATGACACGGTCGGAGACACAAAATGATCTAAATGGAAAGTGGGAGTCCCTGGGGGCACTAATCATCATCTCCATGGAATTTATTCTAATCAACCAATAATTCTTGTATATTCCAAAATTTTAGAGGGTTTACAGTCTACCCACCTTAGAAATAGGGCATGGGTTTTGGAATAATGTGGTTAGAGGGTTCCCAAAATCCAGATACTGTACCTCGACTCTTATTAGTAGAGAATAAGGCACGACGTAACGGAATATGGTGGACGTAAGTCAAGTCAATGATCATTCTTCAATAAATAAGAAACGAGGGTGTACAAATACACATGGTCGACAAAATAGGATGATCTACTCGTCTATGGTATACTAGAGTTATCGATGGGGTAACCAACTCCAAGGCACAACTTAAGAAAAGATTTCTAACAACTGAGTCAAGAAATTCTATTTGTGTCAAACCTGCCAGACTATGGTCACAAGGGTTATTGTGATCAGGTATTGCTGTTGACAACTGGTAGGTCATAGTGTGACAGGGTATTTAAGCTATGGTATTGGCTAAGCTAGTGACTGTGGTATTCCAACACTAGTTAGGTCTTAATATCAAACATTTAAATAACTAGAGTAATATTTGTTGGAAACCGATCTCGGGAGGAGTGTCACGGTAAATAATTACCCTATTGTCTACTCATCTCATGTCTAACTGTGGCTTCGGTCGAGGAAGGGTTGGCTCAAGGCTTAAGGGTTGCTAGTTAAGGCAAGCTTCCAGCAAATAATTAGAGACTCACAACCTTTGGTCTCAAAAGAATAGGTAGTCTCCTAAGTAGGCATTTCGACTAAGGGTAAAACCCTAATCATTCACAAATTCGAATGGCTAGAAGGTCTCAATAGTAGTTTGAGGGTCGAGAGGAGTACGAGTAACTCAGTCATGTGACTAGCCGATGGTAGCTACACTGGTGTATACCACTACCATAGCCATGGGAGATACTTTGTACCTCTCTACTAATTACGAGCTTTCGTCTTTCCGAATCAGTGAAAGACAAAAACAATAAGGAGTTCAAGAAAGATGTCACTGAATACAATCACGTGATTCAAAGGCGAACACATAATTCAAGAGAAATTTGTCAAGCAGTCGCTGATGAGATCCTGGATACCTATATCTCCATCCGCGTAGTGTAATTAAACGAAAAGCGAACTAAATGCATCATGGTTGATCAGACCATAATACACTGATTCTGATTAGACAATAAGTTAGCAGGCGTCCCCACTAAACATATGTCTTGAATCAAGCTCGAGAACAGAGTGAGCTTGCAAAACTAGGTTGTAATAGCAACATTGGCTAAGATAGTCAAAATAAAGGTATGTGAGATTTTTGAAAGAAGGCACAAATAGTTCAAGTTTTGTGAGAATCAAACCTTACCCGGTGTTCTTGCTTATACAGTCTTCCTACTGTCTTCTTCTCCACAAGGACTTGGTCGACTAATAGGTTATGACTTCTAGCTTCTGTATTCTCGGTAAACCTATTAGTGTCAATCAATTTCCTCGTCAATAGATTACAATGACCACGAAATGCTAGATCGGGAGACGTGCTACCCAACTCACAGAACTTCCACTAGTATTGGCTTTGGATCTTAGGGGACATACATGGCATTATCCTATCCTCCATAGTATCCTAAACTTGTAATCATGTTTGAAGTCATTTCACCGAGGATTACGCCTCACCCGTATACTCTGGCTGTGGTAAACCCTTGGTTTCGTAACTCAAACATGATACAAAATTGAACACTTCTTAATTCTATCCAATATTGGCTCAAGGGTAACTACGATCAGGATAGGACCACTAACCATATTTTAGCAATATTCTATATCCTATATTGTCTTAAACAATTTCAACTCTAGGGGTCGTGTCTTGCCAGTGCGCTGCTGGCTGCAGTGAATCTATGGTCTCTATACTTCAAATAAACGGCGACAGTGCGCTGCTGTCCTGCCATTATGAGTTAATTAACATTCCTTTAACTAAATCTGTAAAAGTTCATAAGCTTTTAGAGATTCAAACAAGTGGCTATGAAATAAAGTGTAAGTGATTTCCTATCGGTCACAACCCTTAAAATAAAAGATTGCACAGGGAGGAACAAACCGAAGACAAAAGAACTACAAACATTCTAGTATCTCTTTCGTTTATATTCAGCCATTGAGGAAAAACTTTGGGTTAAAACTACTCGAGGTTCGCCTGGGGATAACAATAATCAGAATTTATACAAAATATTAATTCCTAGGGTAAATAGAAACTAAATAGGCAGTTCGACCAAGATATGAGGATGATATCTAAGAGGCAAAGAGAAGGATTTGCCCCATTTCATCAAGGTTAGATCATAAATTATATGAAGTCCTGTCTCACCAAGTGAATAATCTATCCACTTTGGATCGTGTCGTCATATCGAGAGAAAATAGTGTACCTATGGGGATCTGACTAACCATCAACATTAATAACTCCTCATCTAAATTGCATGGCCTAGACTACCCATCGGTAATTTGTATAAGGGACTCCTAGTCCTAGTCATTCAATTAAATTAATCCTTGTTCGTGAATGAGCATGTTCTAGTCGCAGGCTCGCAATAGTACGACTAACTTATGTACTATCGCGAGTTCGCATGACTTGCGAAAACTGACCTGTATTGGCCACCACAAAAACTTGTCACGACCCGCACCCATTTTTTTTTAAACGGATACGAGACGTGTCCTAGCCAGCCTACACTGTAGTATCGGCAGTAGAACGCTGTCACGGCCATGAAGATCAAAATCACAAATAATGCTCATTCACAAAATTAATTTAATTTACAATGATCACAAGTTGTACATTTATAGAAAAATATAAACTTGTATAAATAACTGAATGACTACAACTCAACTATCTAGCTAGTCTCTAGGCTTTGTCTGCAAGTATTCCTGTCACTCTCCAAGCTAAATGAATCCACGGCTAACCTGAAAATGTTGGTTTCCAGTCAGGAATGGAATGAGCACAATTCACTGAATACAATCTCAATAAAGAAAATGACTATAAAACAAAGGTAAGACATCAATCATGAGTTTTGAAAATAAACAGTAAAGCCGTAAGAATAGACAGAAAATCAATAGTAAATAAATAGACGCATATACTTTCCCCACTGTTAGAAGTACCTTTGATATATGATCGGTCTCGGGACAATTAAGCGACACGGTCTACACGGTCTACAGTTATACGGTCTATAGTTACACGGTCTACAATTACATGGTCTACAGTTACACGGTCTACAGTTACACGGTCTACAGAAAATATTACAATAAAGAAACATTGTCTACAGAATAATAATCACGAACTACACAGTTTAAATGCAATAAATAAATCACTGTCTACACGGTCTACTTTGTAATAAATAAATCACTGTCTACACTGTCTACAAGAAATAAATGCAACCCGGTCTACACGGTCTACAAGAAATAAATACAACACGGTCTACACGGTCTACACGGTCTAAGGTCAGATCACACATCCTTGGTACTTCTCATTCCCGACTCAACAATTTATAATAGAAAATAAGCACATAACCAATGACTAATCAAAGAAATATAGTAAAGATCAATATCAAAATGCAGACAATAAACTGTACTCGTCTGTGGTCCTGTGCTGGTGAAACCGATGATCCAAATCACTCAATATGCCCCCAATAGTCAAAAACCCGTACAACAGTTCCCGGATGCTGAAATAGACAATACCAATGATCTCAGAATAGTCCAATTAGCTAGGATTGCCTGTCCTTAAGTCCAATTCTGGACACAGGGGCAAAACGGTAATTTCGGGCAAAAATGATGTCCACCGTTGGACCCGCTTTGTACCGAAAAGCGTGCCAGAGTCAATGGTCTCTAAAGTCGTCAAACTACATGTCTACGGATCCAATTTTTCGATATGAACCCAACCATATATCCAAAGTTGGATTCCGGCGGGCCGTGCACAAAATCGCCCGTTGAGTGGAGCCGTGGGGCCCACAAAACGACGTCGGATTCAACTGTCTCAGAATTGGACCAAACTTGGCATGCAGGACCAGAAAAATGATACGGTCCTGATGGCGCAAGTTTCATCTCGATCTGACAAGCATGTACAAAGTAATTAGGAAATTTGCACAGAGGCCGATACGGAGAATTTCGACGGATACGCATCAAATTCGTCGCGCACACGCGACCAATTTGAATTTCGTCAAAGCCCACACGACCACGAAGCTGTTACGCAGCTTTCGATCATTTTGGTATGCGACCACATCGTCCGGATTGGCGTGACGCACGTCGTGTGGAGCGATTTTGTGATTTTGAAAACAGATTTTTTCCAAACTTTGAAGTTAAATTAGCAGCAATATAATTGATGAAAAATAAATCTATAAACAGGGTTCCCATCTCGTATATGTTGTCAATATTCGTGTTCAGATGGAATTTCTAAAAAGTTACTGGATTGATCGAAATCGGTCCGTCAATGTAGGTTCCTGGACTGCAAAACTATCCTGTTTTTGGACAGGTTTTTGCTCGACTTTGGGCTCATTTTTCGACGTACATGATGCAAAATAAATTGAAGTGTTCGAAGGGAATAGAAGTTGGTTATGTCGGGATCGTACCGGAGAAAACGGCTCGCGACGACGTCGAGTGTGGATGAAGAACTCTCGTCGCGAAGTGGCATTAGTTGCCGCAACTGCTGCTGTTGCCTCTGACATCTCGAGCGCTCACGCGCGCGCGTGCTGGCCGTGGTCGGCTCCGACGACACGCGCGGCCGTCCAGGGGTGCGCGCCACATCTGGGGCTGGGGGAAGGTTGCGAGGTTAGGGTTTCGAGTAGTCGGGATTGGTCTCCTTCGTCTATATATATATATACTCGGGTGTTCGTTTGTACATGGGGGTCGGCTGAAGTGGTTCGGTTTGTGTGGGAAAAGTTCAGCTGAGGGCTGGGCTTTGGGCTCTTGGGTCTTAGTATATACTTATATAGTATTCTATTATCTATACATATATCTATATGTATAATGGAATATAGCATATTCTATTATCTATACATATATTTTTATTTATCCATGTATATATACCACACATATATCTATATGTATACATCTATATACCACACATATATCTATATATCCATGCATATATACACACATATATCTATATAGATATGTATTTATTTATCTATACAAATATATCTATATGTATATATTTTATTATCTATACATATATATTTATTTATCCATGCATCAATATATACTTATATAGTATTTTCATAAATCTAAATAAAACCTCTATATTATCCATTCCTAGCGTAGGACCTATATGTATATTTATATATAACTATATTTAGTAATATTTAATTGACAAAAATTAATATACCCAATAATGATAAAATAATATTATCTATATAATAATCTCAATAAAATCATAATAAATATAACGAAGTTCAATAGAATAATAATAGCGTATATATACCCTTATGCGCAGTCGAATAAGCCCAAAATACACCAGGACCTAGTTTATACAATTAGCACTGAATATTGACTAATAATAATATCTATATATAATTACGAATCCTTAGAAAATATTCATTAAATAATTAAAACGGAAATACCACACACTCATACCAAATTCTATCAACACGATTGTCATTGGACGAGCCATATGTCCTACATGGACTTTGACTCAGTTCGAGTCCAGTCCGGGCTAAAATGGTATAATCAGTTTTCCCTAACCTCAATAATATAATTAATAGCTAAATAATCTTCGGTAAGCGTTAAGTCGCAACTTGACCTGGTTTTTCTTAGTTATGACACATTTATGGCTGGGCCTTCCCTACCAGGGCTAATACACTAGTCTAAGCACGCCATTGCACTATCCGTGCCACGATTTCTAATCACCATGCACTCTAAAACTCCGCCATGGCTAAAGTCATCTACCGTAATAATTAACTAAATAATTATTTATAAAATCTAAAATCACCATTCCAATAAAATAAATAATAATAATAAAATATTCTAAATTTTATGGGAAGGGCAGCTACAGGCATCGACGAAGCATCACCATTTATGGTGCTGGGTTGGCGATTTCTTGCTTCCCAACACTTCGGCGGCTCCTAGAAATAGCACCATCAAGGACCTGTGGGACACTCCTAATAACATCTCGAATTGGATCAAAGTCAGGTCATGGGCTGGGCCCGAAGCGGCTGATTACATTCGTCGTAGTGGTTTGAGGATCGGACTAGACCCAGATAAGCTCGAGTGGTCGCCCGATGGTGTCGACGCATTCTCGGTTAAGTCAGCCAGAAGAGTTATCCTGGGTAACGTGGCAACGTCCCTTACCATTGCCTCATTCTGGTAGACGTGCATCCCCAAGAAGTAGCCTTTCCTCATGTGGAGAGCCCTATGCAATATCCTCCCTACTTACGACAATCTCAACACAATCGGGTGCAGCCTTGCCTCTGCATGTACATGCTGCTCTGATCGACAATCGAAAATAGCCAACCATATCCTTAGTCAGAGGGACCTACCGATCAAGATCTGGAAAGCTCTTTTCCAGCATTACAGACTGCCTCGTGGAGGCGACAACTTTCACTACTCATGGAAACCTGGGCTTCAGCGTCCCATGGACCAGATCGTCATTGCGGCCGCCACGTGGGTTATATAGAAAAATCAGAACAAGGCAAGATACGAAGGCCACCAGTACAGCGCAGACCAACTGATTTTGGAGACCATTCATCAATGCCACAAACAGAGACCCCTCTGTAAGCATGGCCAGGCGACTTTCTGGAACTCTCCCCTATCCTAGGCTTAGCCATTTTGTTTCTAGTTTGCCTCTTCTTTTGTCAGTATACGTGTACAGACATCGGCATTTTGCGCCTTATGGTATACTTCTAAAGGTTCGGCCTTTTCGGCCTTCTTGAATAAAATGGATGGTTGGTTCAAAATATATATATATATATATATATATATATAATTTGAAATAAATAGTAATTTTTGGGAATTTATAAATATTTTTTAATTAAATAGTTATTATTATTGAAGCCCTTAGTCATGGTTAAGTTTTGTAGTACAAGATGACCAAGAATTTTGACACAGATAGTGTAGTCGTATGCTTTGACTAGTGTTTTAGCCATGGTAGGGAAGGCAGAGCCATAAGTGTGTCCCAACTAGAAAAATCAGTCAAAATTGCGACAAACGTCCTATAGATGATTTAATTAGTTATTTATTTAGATTATGACTTTTAGGAGACCCGGTTGTACCAATTTAGTCCAGACTTGACCGAAACCAAACTCAAGCCTATGTAGTCATGTGGTGCATCTAAAGACGTCCATATAGATATATGTTATACATTTTAAGACACCTGGATTTTTAGTGTTCTTTTAAAAAAATTATATGAATTATTTTCCATAAATATAATTAGTTTTGATCATTAAATATACTTTTCCGTGACTTTGATTTTTGGAGCATCAGATATATCAATCCCTCAAAACTTCCTTTAAGAGTTTTGTAGTAGACAAGATTATCTTTATTTTGGTATATGATGTCCCACTCAAACTTGTCCTCTTGTATTCATTTTGCATCACACAACTTTCGTATCAATTTAGTCCATTTGACCCTCTACCGTAGAACCTTACCTTACTTTTAATTTAATTTCGGGGCTCGACATCGGTCTAACCTAATCGACCCAATATATGGTTTGATCTATTTTGAGCCTACTATGCACATACCACTTGCGTACCACCCAATTGATCTCTGGCATGCTATTATTTCATCAATGATCTAAAAGGACTTAAATTTGTAGCCATTGATCACACATAGACCAAACTTAACCCAACTTGATCCGACACCCAACCCAATTTCTTGTGGCCGCTTACATGGCATCCTTCGTGGCACCGTATGAAAGGAAGTGGCATTCCCTTGTTAACCCCCTCTTCTATTCAATTATATTGCTAGCATTCCTATTTTAAAAATATTATTAGTCAATATCCAAACTTATGCCCTAGCCTAATAAGGTTATTATTAGCACTGTGAAATAAAATTGCTCCATGTTGTATATATATATATATATATATATATATATATATATATATATATATATATACAAATTTGTCAACAGACTTAACTATTATTTAAATTATTACAAGGGCAGTAGCTCTTGGGCTTAAGACTTTTTATTTTGGGCCTTACTAGCCTACTATAACTTTTTCTCTTAAATCCAAGTGCTTCATGATTTTTTCTTTTCCCTTGCTTGCTTTTTCCGGCTCATCTAGTGAGTACACATTTTCCTCAATAGCTTTATTCCTTAAACGAGCACCCAAAACCAATATCCTTCACTCAAAATTACTAGTGAACAGTTTTCTTTCCCACACTCCTTCGTACACTGTAGTCTACTGCTCCTGTTGAATGCAGACATCTGCATATGACGCAAACCCTAGCTAGCTGTGACCTAGTCGTCCTATATATATTCTCTCATCATTTCATTCCCAGTAACCCTAGCCGCAATCAACTTCCACACCTTCTTCTTGTCCATCCTCCAACTCTTCGATCCCCTCGAGGTGACCCCAACAGCCTCCTAGTGACGCCCAGAGCATACACCTCATCGCAACCACTACCTGGTCCCCGATGTGCCACATCATAGTCAATCTTGGCTATGTTGCAGCAGCATCGACCATGCAGTCGCAGCAACGGTGACCCGAACGGCCCTGTGTACGAGATGGCGATGGCCAACCACGGCCAACCGTCGCACAATGACCACCATGACCCACACAAACTACTGCGAGCAACCACCGACACACCACCTTTGTCCCCAATTCATTAAATAGGCGATTCATGCGTTTAGCACGAGATCCCATCGTGGCGCACGCGAAATTGTATCCAGAATCGCTTTTCTGGACCGCAACTTTGGACGTATTTTCTAGACAATCCGACCGTTGGATCGTCGATCCATTTCTTCGGTCTCCATCTCAGTATATACCCCTTCACTCCTCTAAAGTTTCAACCATTAATTCGATCGTTTAATAGATCAAAACCGACCATTTAAATTACATTATTTTTGGACAGTTTTATGGAACCAAATTTGCGGATTCGTTTTTCTCTCCGAAGCTCCGGTTGACGAACCATCAACTCCGGTGCATAGCAGGTTTAACCACCTTTATTATATTAAATCTTTAGCTTCATAGGACGTCATTTTGTCGGTTGAAATCGATGTCAAAGTTAGCCTCTCGAAATCGTAATTTTTAACTTATAAAATTATGATTTTGAACCCGGGACTCCGAGTTCTAGTTCTGACACCACCAGTAGACTCGTGGTATCGTTCTGGCACGAATTCATATAAAGTTTGCTAGATTTAGAGGACGTAGACCCCAACACGTATTTCGGTGCAAAGCGGGCTCCATAGTCCGAGTTAACGGGTCTTTTTGAGATCGGCTCATCGTAATTTGATTCCGGATATACCTCGGGTTCATATCTATATTCTATACTCGTTGACATATATTTTACTAGATTTAGAGGACTTTGGCTCCGGCACGCATTTCCATGCAAAATGGATTCTAAATGTTCGGGTCAACGTGTCATTTGAGATCAGCTCATCGAAATCCAATTCTGGATATACCGTTGGATTCGTATCGTCATTCTGGATGCGTGGACATATAATTTGTTACATGTAGTAGACTTTTATTCTGGCATATTTTTTGGTGCAAGGTGGATCCAACAATAGATATCATTTTGGCATGAAATTATCATCTTGCCCCTGTGTCCAAATTAGACTTATGGGTAGGCTATCCTAGCTAATTTGACCATTTTGGACTCGTCGGTGATATTTGTTTCATCATCCGACGACATTTATAGATTTTTCTTTCATGTATCACCAATAATTATAATTAATTCTTATTATGTGCGTATTTTTGAATCCATTCATCAAATTAAGATCAGTCAATTTCAGTGATCTCATATCGCTAAAATTGACAAAATGACCATGTAGATCACTAAGATAAGATTGTTAACCTTACGGTCGATCGTCTTATCTCGATTTGTGTGTCATAGATTTTGATATACGAATAACGAGGTACAAACTTCATATTTTAATAACCTATAATTTGTAATTCATATTATTAGGAATAATGATTACAGAGATTAGTATGACCTAGTTTGTCTTCAATGACCTAGAAAAGGCCTAGAAGCATATAATTAATGCAATTAAATATATTGTTTACTCTAAACACCAAGTAACTCTGTAAATTCATATTAGGTCTTTGGGAAGTTGGTTTGGACATCGATCCTCAGTTGTTACTCAGGATATCAGATGAGTACATTCTCTGATAGTTTTTATTTCTTGGTAATTCCTATGATGCATGTTTATATTAGTATTTTATCTTGATTTTGACACGATAGACACACGGATTGGTATTGTATGGATTCCTTGACTTGAGATACATAGTTTCATGCCAATTGACTCTTTACTGGACTAATGTATCTACTCTGGACTATTGAGATACGTGTGAAGACCTGGATCCATGTGTACTGGTTGGGCGGGGAAATACCAAGGAGACATGTGAACATACCCTTTCTACTCCATGGTCTTATTGGAATAATAGCGGCCACACACGGACGTGTATGGTTTTCCGGATATTACACTATAATCGTTCACATGTCAACTTGGTATTTCAAAACACTGTTTTTAGACATAGATATTCTAGACTTGTTAGTTGTGTACCTTACATGACAGGTTTCCCTTTTATTAAATATATGTCTGTTTTTATATTTCACATGTTCTCCCTATACATTTGTTACTCTATATTCACATGTCTCTACCATCTATATATATTGTCTTTATAAATTGTTCATCAAGTATTTCATTATTATTTACATTTTCTTAGTGCTTGTCAATTAACTAGAACTATTGTTACTTTATGTACTTCGCTCCAATCCTGACTGGAAAACCAATATTTTTAGGAGTTGTTAATGCCCCTCATACTAGGACCACATGACGATGCTAGCTGAGAAAGGTTATCGATGTTCCATTTACCGTGAGTTGTCTTCTAGAGCTCTAGGCCATTATTCTTTATCTAGATTTGTGTTTTTGTTATCGAATTTATCTCCGATACATTTCTGGTATGTCTGATCATTTGTAGTTTCTGTTGATCTAGAGTTACTATTATTCTTCTTATTCATATCTACCTTAGTCATATGTGATTTGAGTACATATTGTCATTATAGATCATTTAGATGTTGTGGTAATTGCTGGGTACTTAACAGCGCTCTACCATCGATACGTGGCGTAGGCTGGGCGTGGCCTACGTACTTGTGCCCCATATTCGGGTGCGGGTCGTGACACATTTTTATGGTGGCCCATGCAGGTCTCGTCTTCGTAAAGTATACGAAGTCGTCATAGTAGTTAGTATAGATGTACTACTACGAGCCTGTGACCAATTGAGAAATAAAATTTGATGATAAATCTACAACTAGGATTATAGGTTCTCTAGGACTCTCCAATATGATTGCTCTTATGTCATCTTCTTTCTCAACATGATTGTTTTTGTGTTCTATCTTTCCTATGAATTGACTAAACTCTTTCCTGTGGACCTCTCGAGTAATTATTCTCGTTCCTTTTCGGTAATTGTTAGAAATGCAATATGGATTAGTCCAAAGAAAAGTTCAAAAAGGTATATTTATCCTTGTATTACGGAATCAATAATTTTTGCAGCCAAAGAAATACTGGCGAGACAGGACTCCAGATGACGACATTATGGTTACATATGATTCTCAGATTCTACTTGGACCACTTCTTATGCATTTTGATTGACATCTTCTCCTTTATTTCACAAAAAGTTAGTTTGGAAGTACTTCATGGATTTAGGCAAGATAAGCTCAAGAACATGTACTATATGGTGTGGCAACTATGCACTGCAGCCATCCGTCGTATTATGGAACAAGAAACTTAATCGTATCCAGATGCATACTGGTGCGATATTAACTTCACGTGACATAATCACGGAGGTATATGGTTCTCGTATTTTACCGGGACTACATTTTATGCATCTCGTTTGGCCTCATACCATTCTTGGAGATATTTCGACATTCTTTCCTGTCTTGCTTTACCCTTAACTTGTGTGAATATTGATATGGATTGCTCGATCCAGTCTCATGCCGTTATTACCTTCTATTTAATAGATGATTGAAAAGACAAACCTCGTAGTTATATTATATAGTATAATTAGGATATGTTGTTGGTGTGATTGAAATGTTTCGTAGACCAGAGCGGGTAAATTTCCTTATAAGTTAATTGGGTTAAGTTTATAGGGTAGGCATTAGTGACTCGCGATATTGAGAGTGACTGCAAGGAACAAGTTGAAGGATTATATGGTCGATAATATTGATTATGACCAAATAATAAGATAATGATTATTTTAGATACGAATGACAAATCGAAATAATACATTCGTAATCATGAGGATTTTGCACATGAAAGATTTGGCGACTGGGCTGACTAAACCCTAATAATATATAACGTATAATATCAAGAAAAAGCTGTACAGAAGGATTGAAGGCAATTAATACAAAGAGCTGGCGGTTGATAGAATAAAGATACTTAAAATAGGATAGGAACCCAACTATTGCAACCGCGATTGAAAAAAAAAATGGTTGATGACCAGGCATTGTTGACTTAAATACATATCCCAAAAATGACCTATATTTTAGATTAGACATAAAGGTTCAATATTGGTATGAAAGATTCTAAAGGGCAAACTACATAGTTCATAGGACCTTTGCTGAACCTAAATCAAAATAATTGTAAGGACGTTGATAAACCGAAGAGGTGACCACATGGGTAGCAGATTGAGTATGGTAGCCTTAGCAGCTACATATTATAGCTTGTCCTATTAGATGATTTTAAATTTTGAGGACGAAATTTTTGTAAGGTAGGTAGGATGTAAGCCTCCTGGATTCTTAGGGTTCTTTTAAAAATTTTATATGAATTATTTTCCATAAATATAATTAGTTTTGATCATTAAATATACTTTTTCGTGACTTTGATTTTTGGAGCGTCAGAGATGTTAATCTCTAAACTTGCTTTATGAGTTTTGTAGTAGACAAGATTATCTTCATTTTGGTATATGATGTCCCACTCAAATTTAGTTCCCTCGTATTCTTTTTGCATCACACAACTTTCAGATCAATTCAGGCCATTTGACCCTCTACCATAAACCCTTACCTAACTTCCAATTTTAATTTCGGGGATCGACATCGGTACAACCTAATCGACCCAATATATAGTTTGATCTATTTTGAGCCTACTATGCACATACCACTTGCGTACCACCCAATTGATCTCCGGCATGCCATTATTTCATCAATGATCTAAAATGACTTAAATTTGTAGTCATTGATCACACCTAGCCAAAACTTAACCCAACTTAATCCAACCCCCAACCTAATTTCTTATGGCCGCTTACATGGCATCCTTCGTGGCACCATATGGAAGGAAGTGTCATTCCCTTGTTAACCCCCTCTTTTATTCAATTATATTGCTAGCATTCCTATTTTAAAAATATTATTAATTAATATCCAAACTTATGCCCTAGCCTAATTACGTTATTATTAGCATTGTGATTATAAAATTGCCCCATATTGTATTTATATATATATATATATATATATATATATATATATATATATATATATATATATATATATATATATTTTATATATATATATATATATATATATATATATATATATATATATGGCCTAGTTACCAATTAAATCAAGAATTTAATACTTATGGATATAGCCTAATTGCCTATTACTAGTGTTACTAACTAATTGAGTAATGTAAAGATATAAATATATATATATATATATATATATATATATATATATATATATATATATACGAATTTGTCAATAGACTTAACTATAGTCTACTGCTTATGTTGAATGCAGACTTAACTATATATATTACTAGTGAACAGTTTTCTTCCCCATACTCCTTCGCACACTGTAGTCTACTGCTCATGTTGAATGCAGGCAGGTGCGTACGACGCGAACCCTAGCCAGCTGTGACCAAGTCGCCCTATATATATTCTCTCATCGTTTCATTCCCAGTAACCCTAGCGACAATCAACTATCATACCTTCTTCTTCTCTATCCTCCAACTCTCTGATCCCCTCGAGGTGACCCTGACGGCCTCCTAGTGACGCCCACAACACACACCTCATCACGACCGCTAGCTGGTCCCCGATATGCCACCGTACAGTCGCGCTTGGCTATGTCTTAGCAGTAGTGACCATGCAGTCGCACCAACGGTGACCGGCACGGCCCTGTGTATGAGATGGCGATGGTCAACCGCGACCAACCGCCGCCACAATGACCACCATGACCCGTGCTGTCACGGCCTAATTCCGTAGAATCGATAGTCGTCTCCCGGGCGTGATGCCTTGCAAACCTAATTTGCGATCACACAAGGTATAGTCATAAGGTAATCTGAAACACAGCATCTAAGAGAGTGAGCACAGACAAATTAAAGAACAAATTGAGACAAAAAACTTTTCATTTTATTGATAATAGACATCATTTACAGACACCATCACAATCGTGTCGTGCGGGCTTTACAACATGACTCAATTACAAAAGGAGTGCCGATGAGATAGTCGTTCCATATATACATCCCTCAATTACAACAAAAGTATTCTAGCCACCTGGATGCAAGGGATGCCGAGACATGTTCCTTGGACTTGTGGAGAGTCTTCAAAAGTTCAGCGGCGGGGTCTTCGACGTGCGGTCGAAGCTTCAAAAGAACGAACGTCGCCTAGCTAGTTGGCGCGTTCTTTCTGATTTGTAGCACCAGCAATGAGCGAGGGTCAGTACGATCACATGTACTGGCGAGTGGCTAATTAAACCCAAGCTCTGCTTTAAATTCAAGTAGTTTTATAAAAACATGTTAGCTGTATTTATGATCTTTCTAACCATCATGTTTGATTTGCATATTAACATGTTTGAGGCAAGCATATAAAATTGTATACATTGACCAGGTATCATATTCATCCCGTGTCACGTACATTAGTCAAGCAGTGAAAGGGTGTGAAGGTCACTGGCAATGTCCAGCCATCACGGACTATAGTTGGGTTAGACGACGACCCTTTCGCGGCTGGTAGCGAGCCCTGTGCAAAAGTTCCCGAATAACCCACGCTGATGTAAGGCTGGCGCTTGCTATATTCGTTCCTCCCGGACCGAATTAGTTCCTTGGCCTAGGCAACCGTTCGAGGAAACTACACCTTGTTGACAAGTTGTCCAATGACCGTTTTGTAGAGTCTTGAAAAATGCTATCTCTTTTCTAGAACCTTATTCTTTCTCTTTATGTGCGAAACTTAGCCTTTCTTTTGAACTTATTCAAGTTATTCACTTTAGCCATACCGTTGCGATAAACGTTAATCGATTCATTCTTCTGTTTGCATAGGCTAAGTAAATGGGACATAAGAAAGCATGTATCATTTTTTGCGTACAATAGTTCTATAGCAAGAGTGTCGTGAAGAATTGTGACATGATTTCTTTGATTCTATACTATGTTGACAAGCATTTCATTTGAGTTTCATGTTTGATTTTGAAATAGAGGGTCAAGGCAAAAAAGGTCAGCCACTCACCTTAGATTTTGCTTCAGGTAAGGGACTGGTTGGCTGCACGAACGTCGCCTACGCGATCACCTACAATTGCAGAAGCAACTGATTTGAACACTGTATTATTCAAGAAGTTTTCGACACGAATACGGAGTTGAAAAAATGCAAGCCATGAAAACCCATCCAAAACATACACGAAAATGCATTCACAAAAACCAAAGCCAAAGCCAAAGCCAAAGCAAGTACGGCATAAAAACCAGAGCAACGGGAGGTCTCTCCCGACTCAGCCGCAGAGCCAATCCTTGAGGCGCAACTTGCTGAATGTGGGAATTGATTCCGAAGAAGCCTTTCCATAACGAGAAAAGGATCTTAATTCAATCGTTCCCCACTACAACAAAAAGGCCTATTAATAACGCTCGACAAGACGTATTGATGACGCCTGACACCTAAGCATTATCAAATTCAAAATACCTTTTTTCTATGACGGTTTTGACTAATTTTGGACTTTTTATAACGTTTATAAAACAAACCGTCATTAATATTTTAGAGCGGTGGCAAACTTGTAATTAATAAACTTCTAACAAAACCCTTCACACCCGAGGGGGCTCTGGAGAACTTGTAATTAATAAGCTTCCCTCCTTTCCCATCCCCCTTATTCTTCATACTTCTTCTCAATTTTTTTTCCTCCATAATAAAATTAGGGTTAGGGTTTGGGTCATGGTGGAAGAGGGGGCTCTGGCGAGGGCGTTCGTGGGGTGGGAGGAGGTGGTAGTGTCGAACGATAAGGGGAGGAGGGTGGTGAACTACTTCGTGAAGGACTCGGAGGGGAAGAGGAACATGGCGGTGGTCGGGAGGGAAAAGAGCGCCAGGCACATGACATACATGGTCAGCAGCCAGTTCTTCCGCTCGGCCCTCGTGTGGAGGAGGTCTTCGTCGCCGGATGCGGCGCTTGGGGATGTTGGGTTTGGGTGCCTCAAGTGAAAGTCCAGGCGGGAGGTCGTCGATTGGCTCTCCGAAATCGTTACAGGTGAGTCAAAAATTTCTCTTTTTTTGATTTTTTTGGGATTTTTGGACGTGATTCTGTGGAAAGATTGGTTTTTTATTTGGTTTAGTTGATTGATTAGGTAGAAAACCGGGAAGGAGGAGGGATTAGGGTTCGGAGACCCGGACCTCCTCACGGTGAAGGCCACCAGAGCCATCGAGACCGCCGACCTCGTCCTCTACGACCGTCTCGTCTCCGACGAGGTCCTCTCGCTCGTCCTAATGTTGTATTAATTATTGGTGTAGTGCCCAAAATTTGGAGTCGACATCGTGAACGCGTAGCGCTGGGGGGTCGCATGTCTCCGGTCAGGGCGGAGCTCGCAGGGTAGTACGGGTCAGGGTTTGCTGACAAAACAGGGAGTGACTGGGGATGGCAACTTCTCGGTTGAGGCGGCAACTCGGTCTGACTTCACGATGGCAGCGATGGCGTCAAATGGAGGAGTCTGTAGATGAGGAGACTAAGCGCGAGCACATCCTCTTCTCCGATCAATAAAGGTCAGATTTAGACATACATTACAATGAATGAAATCCCAAATCACTTAAAAAAAATTCTAAAAATTCGGATGCACCAATGTTGCCGTTTTTGTGTACCAATTATTGTCTGTTTAGGTGAATGCGTATGAGAAATATTTGAAAGAATGCATGGATCGAAAGAGAATCAAGAGAAGCATCCATCCAACTAATAGGTATATTATGCTTCAATATAAAATAGTACTTTATTGTTTAGGCCTTGACAGTCTCATTCCTTCATGTAACTTACTCTTTGAGGAGGTAAACTTAGAAGATGGTAACTTGTGCCAAGTTGTTAGTGGGCTTGCAAAGTACTATAGTCCAAATGAGCTGACTGTAGGAACTCGACTTACTAGCTTACTGACCTATTAGTCTTTTTCTGTTGTTGGCCAATTTTCTGCTTGAGATTATAAAATAGATACTTGCATATACAAGTATGCATCCTATACACAGGGTACAAGTTCAAGTGGCAAATTCAAATGTTTTGAGTGTTGTAGCGAAAATTCATTACTTCTTTACGAAAATAGGCCACCCTCTTCTGTTTGTAGGTGATAAGGGGACTGGTTCAAGAACATCCTTAATCGACTATAAGGGTAGGTCTGCCGCTAGCTGCTCATCTTAATATTTCCACCTTAGGGGGATATTTGTTTCTTGTACTGCATGGGACATGTTTGCTTAATTGTAAGCATGAGAAGAGAACTTAAAGTGAGACTAATCTCCTTTAGATACTGGTTGGTACTTTTCTTACTGTTGCTGATGAAAAAGAGGCATTTAAATAGGAGACCAAGTTTCTAATGAGACCTTGTACAGTCATGGTGGGTATGTGAGTGATTTGAATGTTATATGCTATTTTTCACATAAATATTATAAGCTTCTTATTCATTCATTTAATTAATGGTCTCTAACACCCGAATATTGTGATTTGTCAAAAGATGATCCAAGGTTTTGAGGTATGTTCCTCGATAGCTGATGTAAATGTGTTTGAGTGCTTGATGTACACTGATGATGGTTGTGGCTTGTAATCTTTTAAATATTTTCATTTTGTGTAGGATTACATACATGTTAAGTTTAGAGGATGATTAGTCTTAATCATATATAAGGAAGTACATGGTTTAGTTATTAGGATGATTAGTCATAATCATTTTGTGTAGGATTAAATACATGTTTCTGAAACTTCAAAAACTTTTAATTAAACTCATCCCTTGATCAGGTCAACATCCTAAAATTGAAGTCAAGTACTTTATGAAGAAAGCATTATAGCACATTCTCCATGATAATATGGCCTAAGACACATTTGACAGCTTCCAGGAGATGTTTGTCCTAAACTAAATATTGTACTCCCAAAGAAGATATGTATCTTTCAGATTGTTTCCATCTTAACAGTAACATTCATAAATTAGATAATTATTGCTATAATTCCTTTACTAGGTAACTCTTAGTGAAAACTATATTAGAAACCTAATTACATAAAATTCTCTTTATGTGATAATTATTGGTGCATCCGAATTTTTAGGGTACTCGGCCCAAGTAAAATTTCCACGGCTTTGTATTAATTAAATCGTAACCAATTGCAGGACAAGGAGCAGTGATGTTCTCGTATAACCTGGAGGACCTATATGCACGGAAGCGATAATTGTGGCTGCACTTATCAGGTTCTTCTGGTTGCAGGTTCTTCTGGTTGGATAAGGGAGCATTCCAACCTATTTATATCTAGGAATGTCGTCCTATGGATTTATCTTTTTCCTCTTGTAGTTTGTTATGGGAAAGGAATATGGCTAGTTTAGCAAGGGGGTGGTGGTGTGGGTTAGGATTTGACCATTTGTGTTGTCTTCTCTTCCTTTTCCCAAGTGTTTCAACTCAATTTCGACTTTTTCATGGATAATTATGTTTTTATTTTATTTGTGTTTGTGTGTGCTCGTATGAGAATTTTTTTTCAGCCAAGTATACCATTTTTGCTCGTACGGTCTTGAAATGTACTCATCATTGACGAAAATCAATACTCCGATTTGTTTCTGGACTGTAATCTGTTATTTTTGTCATAACATGTCGTTGTAATATTGCAGAAATTATTTTCTTTGATGTGGATAGTAATAGAAAGTTCAAATGAATCTTACTTGTCCATGGAGGAGTATATTTTCTAGATGTTTAAAATTTGGATTTTGAGTAGAAGCAAGTGAATGATATTAGTTTGAGATCCGACGCAGTTGAGCTGAATAGTTTTGCAGTCTATTTTACCAAATTCTAGGCCTGGAGTCCATCATGCTCGTAGCACTTCTCTTCCGACCCTGTCCGTGTCTCGTACTCTACAACCAACATGGGAGGGAGAAAAGGAAAAGGGCGACAGGACCACTGCAGAAGAGTCTAAATGAATTGGATACATCTATGTGTATCCAGGTTTCCTGATTCGAAGTGACCTGGTACAGATTAGACATGAAATAGCATTCCTTCTCTTGATTGTACAGCCCAAACCAGAACAAGAGGTTAGTAACCATATTCTATACTACAGTGGCATCATTCTATTTTAATTGCAGTCTTTCTTCAATTTCGACTTGATTCTTTGTGCATCTTTAATTCTTTATGACCTATATTGTATCAGTTTGTTGTTTTTCTTTTGAGAATTATGATGCAATTTACCTCAAGATGAAGGGAGACTACTACAGGTCATATTATATGGATTCATAAGGAGAAGGGAAAAAAAACTGTTAGCAAATTGTTCTTTATACAATCACGGAAGAGAAGTTCCCATCTCATCTTTAGTTATATTGTTTAAATTCTTGTTTGGTACCTTGCAGAGTTCCAGAAAGGTGCTGAGAGAAAAGAGGCAGCTGATAGCACTCTAGTGGCATACAAATCTGCTCAGGTCGACCCTTAATTATATTGATTTCTTCCTTTTTGCCACATAACATTCCTTTTTATATGTTGCAGATATATTTATACTTTGAACATGGATCCTGACCTTCCAGTTTCTCTTTTAAATTCTGCAACCGTTACACCATATTAATTTAGGAATTTTTGTTGTTGTTGTCTTGGTGTTAACAAGGGAGTAATCTAACTATCAGATTTTGTCATCAATAATATTTATCTGCTTTGGCCATTCTTTCCGGTCTGAGAATCAAGAACATTTCTTATTATATTTTGGTTTACCATAGTTGTCCTATATTTGGCCTAAAATTTGGACCGTTTGTTTGATGTGTAGGACATTGCACTTGCTGATTTGACCCCAACTCATCCGATAAGGCTCGGCCTGGCGCTCAACTTTTCAGTGTTCTACTATGAGATTTTAAACTCGTCAGACCTTGCTTGCAAGCTTGCAAAGCAGGTTCATTTCTGCATCTGGTTTAGTTTATATAATACATATAGAATTAATTGATTGTTGAGTTGACAATAAAAGTTTAACCAGAATTACAGTATGGTGTACCTTGTAAGTGTAGATTGTTTTTTAATGCCCATTTTTTTTAAAAATATATCTTTGGTAAACATTATCAGAGTGAATAAGAATATTCATAGATGTTACAGTTTTATAAAGCGTGGATGCTGTGATACAGTTGTCGTGTCATGTTATGTCTATGTCAAGCATGTATTGGAAGCAACATGAACACCAAATATACATGGGCATGGCAATATGGATTTAATTATTTGACCATGTCAGTATCATATATACCATTGTGTCTGATCATGCAACAAAAAAATGCTTTTACCATATGCAGTGAAATCTCTATTACTAATTTAATGATATTTCCTTATTTTAGTAAACAGGAATGATGCAGGATAGATAATTTAACCGTGTCACTAAAATATTTTTTTTTTGTTAATTTCCAGGTCCTCTTCTCCTTTTAAAGTTTGAAAAATGTGTACAAATCCTTCGTTTCTTGCAATTTTTACATTATATTACAAAGTATATTGAACCTTGTTTTTATCTTTTTCAGGGTTTTGCTACATGTTCTGTGGACAGTTTTGATGTGGCCAAGTTTCGATGTAGACAATTTTGGTAGTTGTAAATGTATATATGTATTTGGATATTCTATTTTGAGAATGTAATGAAGATGTTGATACGTACTCTATTTTGAGAAATGTAATAAAGATGGTGATATATAATATTAAGTTTTTGGAATGTAATATATACTGTGCATTATAGAGCATTATAAATATGCTAATTTAAATAATATAAAGTGTTATAAATGTGCTGCATTGAGCCTATACATATTATCTATTCATGACGTTTTAAAATTTTTCTGAATTGTGCACTATATATTAACTATTCATAACGCTTTTATAGAAACTATTCATGACGGTTATTTTATGACGTTTTTAAAAAATATTTATAACACCCGTTTTCATAACGGTTGTTTTGGAAAAAAAAGCGTCATGGTATGTCATTAATGACGCTTTTTAGCCGTCATTAAAAGGGTTTTTTGTTGTAGTGCCCGTTCGACCGATTCGACCGATTTCGACCTATCGGTCCTGACCGAATCGATAGCGACATTGTTCCTTTCTCGCGCATCCCGTGGACGAAAATGGGGCACGATGTAGGGACAAGGCACTACACCACAACCAACTAAGAAAATTTTTTGTTCTTGAAACTTAAGAATAGAACCTACCTCTACGAGAACAATACAGGAAATTTCTCCTTCATCTTCGATTCAAGTTTTCAAGTCGATTCCTCAACCGAATGGTTACTCCAAAGTATGCGGACGAGGGGGATCGTTCGATTCCGAAGCAACTTATCCTTGCGTTCCAAGATTTGGACCGGTGCTTCAACATAGGATAAGTCCGCCTTTAGCTCCAACTGACCAAAGTCTTCCACGTGGCTTGGGTCATGCATGTACTTCCACAACTGAGAGACATAGAAGATATTATGCACACTCGCTAGCACTGGCGGCAGGGCAATCTGATAGGCCACTGGGGCGACTCGTTCGAGTAGTTCAAACGGCCTAACGAATCTCGGACCAAAGTTTTCCTTTGTACCAAACCGGGTAACTCCCCGCATAGGCGACACTTTAAGAAATACGTGATCGCCTTCTTGAAACTCGAGGGGTCGACGATGAACATCCGCGTAAATTTTTTGTTGAGTCTGTGCGGTCTTTAATCTTTCCCGAATGAGCCAAACTTTTTGAGCAGTCTGTTCCACCAGTTCTGGGCTGAGAATCTGCCACTCTCCGACTTTGTCCCAGCAAATGGGTGATCGGCATTTTTGTCAGTACAAGGCTTCATACAGCGCTATTTGGATGCTGGATTGATAGCTATTATTGTATGCAAATTCGGCCAGAGGTAGATGAACGTCCCAACTCGACTTGAAGTCAATTGTGCAGAGCCGTAACATGTCTTCGAGAATCTGATTTACACGCTCTGTTTGGCCATCGGTCTGGGGATGGTAAGTTGAGTTTAACTGCAACTTGGTACCTAAAGCCGACTGAAGGCTACTCCAGAAGCGCTATAGAAATCGTGCATCCCGATCAAAGATGATGGATACCGAGACTCCGTACAGCCGTACTATCTCGCCAAGATAAATCAGATCCAGGCGGTCAATGCTCTAAGTAACTTTAATGACAATGAAGTGCGCTGACTTAGTTAGTCGATCGACGATGACTCAGATGGCATTATTTCCCCGCGACGTCTTCAGCAGAACAACAATGAAATACATGCATATGTGCTGCTACTTCTATTCTGGAATCGCCAAATTCTGCATCTCCCTGCCTGGTCTCTGATGCTCAGCTTTTACCTACTGACAGGCATGCATTACGATACGAAGAGTGCCACATCTCTTTTTATTCTGTGCCACCAGATATTTGTACGGAGGTTCTTGTACATCTTTGTTCTACCGAGATACAAGGTGTACTTCGCATAGTGCGCCTCTGACAATATCTCATTTCTAAGTTCTAAATTATCGGAACGTATAGCCTACCCTTCAATTGAAGCATGCCGGTTTCATCTTCCGCAAAGTCAATCGTCCTACCCGTCGAGATTACCTCCCATATTTTCTTTAGGTACTGATCGTCCTTCTGAGCGGTCTTGATCTTTTCTTGCAAGCTCGGCTCTAACTGCAACTTTGCCAACAGTACATTCCCGAATCTAACTCTGAGTTCGATGCCCATCTTTTCTAGGTCACGTAGCAATCTGCGATCGATGGATAGCGAGGCAATGTACTTCTGACTCAAAGCGTCTGCCACAATATTTCCTTTTCTCGACGTATTGTTAATAGTCAAGTCGTAATCTTTTATCAGTTCAAAACAACGTATTTGCCGCAAGTTCAGTTCCTTCTGCATGAATAGATACTTGAGGATCTTGTGATCGGTATAGATCGTGTAAGCCACGCCATAAAGATAGTGATGCCATAATTTTAATGCGAACACAATTGTCGCTAACTCTAAGTCATGAGTAGGGTAGTTTTTCTCGTGCGGCTTTAGCTGTCGGGAAGCAAAAGATATCACCTTGTTCCGTTGTATCAGCACACATCCCAAGCCCTGACCGGATGTGTTACTGAATATCTGGAAACCCTCAGTGCCTTCTGGAAGTGCGAGTATCGGGGCCGAGACGAGCCATTGCATTAATTCCTGGAAGGAAGCTTCACAGTCGTTTGACCATTCAAATGCGACTCCTTTCTGGGTGAGCGAGTCAGAGGCGATACAATCTTCGCTAAGTCTTTCACGAAGCATCGGTAGTATCCCGCTAGGCCAAGGAAACTTCGAATCTCGTCGATGGACGCTGGCCGTTTCCAATCGATAACGGCTTCAACTTTCTTTGGGTCAACTGCAATGCCTTCAGCTGAAATGATGTGTCTGAGGAATGCGACACTGCTCAGCCAAAATTCATATTTGCTTCGCTTTGCATACGACTGATTTTTTCGAAGGGTCTGAAGCACGGTCCGTAGATGCTCAGTGTGTTGCTGCCTATCCTTCGAATAGACGAGTATATTGTCGATAAAGACTACTACGAACTTGTCGAGGAATGGTCAGAGCACCCGATTCATTAAATCCATGAAGGCAGCTGAGCATTCGTTAGGCTGAACGGCATTACCAGGAATTTGTAATGGCCTTATCGAGTGCGAAAGGCGGACTTCGGCACATCGTCCGGCTTGATCTTGAGTTGATGGTAACCCGAGCACAGATCAATTTTAGAGAACACCGTAGCTCTTTGCAGCTGATCAAACAGATCATCTATGCGGGATAGTGAGTATTTATTCCGGATGGTGGCTTTATTCAGCTCACGGTAATCGATACAAAGATGCATTGAGCCATCTTTTTTCTTGACGAACAACACGGACGCTCCCCATGGAGAGACGCTGGGTCGTATGAATCCCTTGTCGAATAACTCTTGTAACTGTATTTTGAGTTCTTTAAGCTCTGCAGGGGCCATTTTGTACGTGGCTTTAGAGTTCTGTCGGGTATCGGGAAATGGGTCAATAGTGAACTAATTCTCTCGATCAGGTGGCATGCCGGGTATTTCATCCGGGAACACATCTGGGAATTCTACCACAACGTCGGTCTGACCCGCGTTTACACCATCATGTCGCATGTCTCGAACGGATGCTAGATAGCCTTCGTACCCGGAATGCAGCGTCCATCGATCAAATATTACGGAGATCACCATGCAGGTCGGCGATGCCTCACCACACGAATTGCAGAATTCAGGCACTCTAGGTTTATAGAATGTGACCCTCCTTTCAGTACAGTCGATGGTTGCATTTTGCGGACCGAACCAATCCATCCCCAGAATGATGTCATAGTCCTTAATATCTAGAACTATCGCATCAAGACTGACCTTTTGACCACCTATACAGATGATTCCATCTCTGCAGACTAAGTTTGTAAGTAGTGGCATGCTCGACGGTACATTAACAGTAAGATCGAGACCATCGGTGTCAGAGGAAATTTGTTCTCGGCTGTGAAGTCCGCCGATATAAAATTATGCGTGGCACCTGAATCAAACAGTACACGAGCAAGTTTGTTAATAAAATACAGTATACCTGTCACAACTATGTCAGAGGCGAACGCTTCGTCTCGAGTTATTGGTAGACGCGACCCTGAGCATTGGGGCGACGGTCTTGGCCGTTTTGTTGTGCATTCTGTGGAGCCCGAGGTGCTTGGCCCCGGTTTTATTGGTGTTGCTGGGGGCGCTGGTTCGGCTTCTCCGGACAGTTGCATGCAATATGGTCTGTTCGGCCGCACCTGAAGCATGCTCCACTCTTCAATCGGCACTCGTTGGCCACGTGCCCCTCCTTGTAGCAGAAATTACAGACTATTCGATCCTTTGCCTGGTTTCCGCCTCCATTGCCGTAGTTTTGATGCTTGTGCGCATTGTTGCCTCCCGTATTACTACGACATTTGTTATTAAAGTGAACAGTGCCAGTAGTAGCAGGAGGATACTCGGACTCCAAACGGAGGGCATGGTTGAGTGCCTCGCCCATGGTTTTGTATTCAGGTACCGAAACATAGGCACAAATAGAGGAACGCAGGCCCACTTCGAATCGTCGAGCTTGACTTGCAGTAGTAGGTGGATATGCTCCAGTGAATTTGGCCAGTTTATTGAATTCGGCCGCTTACTATCGTATTGTCATATTCCCTTGCCTCAATTGCATAAATTTATTTTTTTCCTGTTGTACGGCTGCAGAAAGATATTCAGACTCGAATACTTTTCTGAGTGTGGCCCATGAGATCGCCGCCGTCTCGTCTTCACGTCGAATTAACCGCTTCTGCACGGCCCACCAATCGTGCATGTTCATTCGAAGTAGTTGTTGAGCACAAGCAACTTTCTTTAATTCTTCGACACCCAGAAGTTCAAATCTGTCTTCCAGCTCCTCCAACCAGTCGATTGCCACGGAGGGATCTTATGTGCCATTGAAGGAAGTGTGGTAGCTTTTTATGAATTTTGACATGTCGAAGTTAGAACTTTTCAGTGTCGCAGGTGAGAGCACTGGCGCCTCCGGTTCAGCTTTATTGGATCGAACCGCAGGCTCGATCACGACAAGCGTCATCATAGAATTATTGTCGGCCATGATCGATTATACTATTTTTTGGAGTGTATTCAACTGCTGCTGCTGTAGCTTGAATTGAGCCTCGAGCCAATTCTCAAACAAGGTCTGACGAGCCTCCACTTGCAGACGATGAAGCTCATTTTAGTGTTGCTGCATTTCGAGCATCTGTAACATCTATTGTATCGGGTAGCCGGAGGATCCGACAACGGTAGGCATCATCCCCATTGGGTTGACGGAATGCTCGGGTCTAGAACTACTCGAGCCGCTGGAAGCGCTCGTCTCATCCTCTGCCTGAGGTTCCGTAACTGCAGGGAAAAGAAAGGCAACTGTCGTTAGTTTCTGAAAATGGCTTGGGTTCAGCGTATGGAACAACTCATATCATCGACACGAGGTCAACGATTTGAGACTAGAAACTCGACACTGGAGGCCAAGGACGTAAAGACGTGCTCTGATACCACTATGTCATGCCCCAATTATGTAGAATCGATAGTCGTCCCCTGGACGTGATGCCGTATGAACCTAATTTGCGATCTCACAAGGCATAGTCATAAGGTAATCCAAAAATAGCATCTAAGAGAGTGAGCGCACACAAATTGAAGAACACATTGAGACAGAAAAATTTCATTTTATTGACAATAGACATCATTTACAGACTTTATTACAATCGTGACGCGCGAGCTTTACAACATGACTCGATTACAAAAGGAGTGCTGATGAGATAGCCGTTCCATAGATACATCCCTCAATTACAACGAAAGTATTCGAGCCACCTGGATGCGAGGGATGTCGAGATATGTTCCTTGGACTTGCGGAGAGTCTTCAAAAGTTCAGCGGCGGGGTCTTCGATGCGCGATCGAAGCTTCAAAAGCACGAACGTCGCCTAGCTAGTTGGCACGTTCTTCCTGATTCCTGGCACCTGCAAAGAGCGTGGCTCAGTACGATCACATGTACTAGCAAGTGGCTAATTAAACCCAAGCTCTGCATTAAATTCAAGCAGTTTTATAAAACATATTAGTTGTATTTGTGATCTTTCTAACCATCATGTTTGATTTGCATGTTAACATGTTTTAGGCAAGCATATAAAATTGTACACATTGAGCAGCTGTCATATTCATCCCGTGTCACGTGTATTAGTCAAGCAGTGAAAGGGTGTGAAGGTTACTGCAATGTCAAGCCATCACGGACTTTAGCTGGGTTAGACGATGACCCTTTTGCGGTGGTTAGCGAGGCCTGTGCAAAAGTTCCTAAATAATCCACGCCAATGTAAGGCTGGCGCTTGCTATATTCATTCCTTCCTAGCCGAATCATTTCCTTGGCCTAGGCAACCGTTCGAGGAAACTACACCTTGTCGACAACTTGTCCAATGACCGTTTTACAGAGTCTAGAAAAATGCTCTCTTTTCTAGAACCTTATCCTTTCTCTTTTATGTGCAAAACTTAGCCTTTCTTTTGAACTTAGTCAATTTATTCAATTAGTCGTACCATTGCGATAAATGTTAACTGTTTGCATAGGCTAAGTAAATGGGACATAAGAAAGCATGCATCATTTTTTGTGTACAACAGTTCTATAGCGAAGAAGGTCAGCTGCTCACCTTAGACTTTGATTCAGGCGAAGGACCCGTTGGCTGTGCCAAACGTTGCCTACGCGATCACCTGCAATCGCAGAAGCAACTGATTAGAACACTGTATTATTCAAAAAGTTTTTGATATGAATGCGAAGTTCAAAAAATACAAGCCATGAAAACCTATCGAAAACATTTACGAAAACCAAAGCCAAAGCAAGTGCGGCATGAAAACCAAAGCAACGAGAGGTCTCTCCCGACTCAGCCGCAAACCCAATCCTTGAGGCACAACCTACTGAATGTGGGTCTGAAGAAGCCTTTCCATAACAAGAAAAGGATCTTAATTCAATTATTCCTGTTCGACCGATTCGACCGATTTTAACTTATCGGTTCCGATCGAATCGATAGCGACTGTGTTCCTTTCTCGCAAACCCCGTGGATGAAAATGGGGCACGATGTAAGGATGGGACACTACATGCATGACCCCCGACGAGCGACCCCGACACACCTTCTTTGTTCTCGATGCATGAAACTGGCGATTCGTGCATTTCGTACGAGATCCCGTTTGTGACGCGCGCGAAATCGTATCCAGAATCGCATTTCAGGACCGCATATTTGGATGCATTTTTTGGACAATCCGATCGTTGGATCGTCGATCCGTTTCTTCTGTCTTCGACTCGGTATATACCCTTTCACTCTCTAAAGTTTCAACCGTTAATTCGACCGTTTGATAGATCAAAACCGGCCGCCAAGTTGACCATTTAAATTACGTTATTTTTGGACAGTTTTTTGTAGCCAACTTCGCGGATTCATTTCTCTCTCTCCAAAGCTCTGGTTGACAAAGCACCAACTCCGGTGCATAGCAGGTATAACCACCTTCGTGCTATTAAAGCTTCAGATTCATGGGAAATCATTTTGTTGGTTGAAATTGACGCCAAAGTTGGCATCTCGAAACCATAATTTCCAATTTCTAAAATTATGATTTTGAACCCGGGACTTCGAATTCTAGTTCTGACACTATCATTGGACTCGAGGCATCGTTCTAACATGAATTCATATATAGTTTGCAAGATTTGGAGGACGTGGGCCCCGACATGCATTTCGGTACAAAGTGGGCCCCATAGTCCGAGTCAACTGATCTTTTTGAGATCGGCTCATCCGAATCCAATTCCGGATATACCGTTGGGTTCGTATCGTCATTCTGGACTCATTGACATAAATTTTGCTAGATTTTGAGGACTTTCACTCTGACACTTATTTCCGTGCAAACCAGATTCCAAATATCCGGGTCAACGTATCATTTTGAGATCGGCTCATCGGAATTCAATTTCGGATAAATCATTGGGTTCGTATCATCATTTTGGATGCGTGGACATATAATTTGCTAGGTTTAGTAGACTTTTATCCTGGCATATTTTTCGGTACAAGGTGGATCCAATGACGGACATCATTTTGGCCTGAAATGATCATCTTGCTTCTGTGTCCAAATTAGACTTATGGATAGGCTATCCTGGCTAATTTGACCATTTTGGACTCGTTGGTGATGTTTGTTTCATCATCGACGACATCTGTAGATTTTTTCTTTATGTATCACCAATAATTACAATTAATGCTTATTATGTGCGTATTTCGGAATCCATGCATCAAAATTAAGATCAGTCGATTTCAGTGATCTTACATCGCTAAAATTGACGAGATGGCCATGTGGATCACTAAGATAAGATTGTTAAATTTACGGTCGATCGTCTTGTCTCGATTTGTGTGTTGTAGATTTTGATATACGAATAACGAGGTGCAAACTTGATATTTTAATAACCTATAATTTGTAATTAATATTATTACAAATAATTATTACAGAGATTAGTATGACCTAGTTTGTCTTCCATGACCTAGAAAAGCCCTAGAAGCATATAATTAATGTAATCAAATATATTGTTTACCTAAACACCAAGTAACTCTGTAAATTCATATTAGGTCTTTGTGAAGTTGGTTTGGACATCGATCCTCAGTTGTTGCTCAGGATATCAAGCGAGTACATTCTCTGATAGTTTTTATTTCTCGATAATTCCTATGATGCATGTTTATATTAGTGTTCTATATTGATTTCGACACGGTGGACACACGAATTGGTATTGTATGGATTCCTTGACTTGAGATACGTAGTTTCATGCCTATTGACTCTTTACTTGAATAATGAATTACTGGAGTAATGTATTTACTCTAGACTATTGAGATACGTGTCGAGATCTGGATCTATGTGTACTGGTCGGGCGGGAAAATACCTAGGAGACATGTGAACATTCCTTTTCTACCCATGGTCTTACTGGAATAATAGCGGCCACACACGGACGTATATGGTTTGTCGAATATTACACTCTAGTCGTTCACAATTCAACTTGGTATTTCAAAATACTAGTTTTAGACACAGATATTGTAGACTTGTTAGTTGTGTACCTTGCATGATAGGTTTTTCTTTTATTACATATCTGTCTGCTTTTACAATTCACATGTTCTCCCCATACATCTGTTACTCTATATTCACATGTCTCTTCCATCTATACATTGTCTCTATAAATTGTTCATCAAGTATTTCATTATTATTTACATTTTCATAGTGCTTGTCAATTAATTGAAACTGCTGTTAGTTTATGTACTTCGCTTCAATCCTGACTGGATAACCAATATTTTTAGGAGTTGTTATGCCCCTCATACTTGGACAACATGACGATGCTAGCTGAGACAGGTTCTCAATGTTTCATTTACCGTATGTTGTCTTCTGGAGCTCTAGGCCATTATTCCTTATCTCGATTTATGTTTTTGTTATTGGGCTTATCTTTGATACATTTCTGGTATGTCTGATCATTTGTAGTTTCTGTTGATCTAGAGTTACTATTATCCTTCTTATTCATATCTACCTTAGTCATATATGATTTGAGTACATATTATCATTATAGATCATTTGGATGTTGTGGTAAATGATGGGTACTTGACAGCGCTCTACCGCCGATACTACGGCGTAGGCTGGGCGTGGCCCACATACTTGTGCCCGATATCCGGGTGCGGGTCGTGATCCATGTAGATATATGTTGTATATATATATGCATTTGGTTTTTTTGTCTAGTAAGTGATTTTATAAATAAGGGTTATTGTATATATATATTTATTTATATATATGCTATTGCTACTAAATTGCTATTTTTATTTTGGAAAAAAAATGGATAACAATTTGCGTAAAATGTTCCTTTGGATTTCGGGGAAGCTTTTTTTAGGCTAAATATACTGGTGAGTGTATAGTGCATACATAGTATATGAGTAATAGGTTTTGTTTATATTTATATATATCAACTAAACTCTATTTATAAAAAATGGTAGTGATAGAATTAATAAATATATATGTCCCAACCATTTGAACCTTTAGAATAAATTTTATAGTTATTCCTTATCTTTATCAAATATGTGCACATATATTCTATGTGTATATGTATATAAGTAACTATAAGGATATGAAATTATACTTTAAGTTATCTGTATATAGTAAATATATATGATATCAAATATATATTAATAATTAACCCTGAATAGTGCCTTCTTTCCCCGACCCTAACTGAGCCCGCGGAAAGCAAAAAAATTTTTTAGATTTTCCTTCAAATCCAATCAAATCTTCTTTAAATTCAAACCCTCAATTCTTGGTTGGATTCTCCTGATTTAGCCTAAATCTAGTAGAAACCCAATTATATTGTTCTGGGATATGAACTCAAAACCATTGATTGCAAAACCTTCATCCCTATCACGGTACAGCCCCCGCGAGTTCGACTTTTTCGAAACTAGGCCGTCCCAGTATCACGCATGCGCTAGGTAGCTGTAAGGCCACCGCGCGCCAATAGGCATCGCCGACCAGACGGCTGAGAGCAGCAGTAGCTCCTCGACCGTAGCAACGGCGGGTGTCATAGCAGTAGCAGGTACCCCTGTCCACGGTCACTTTTCTTCCTCAATAGTTGATCATTTTACGAACTAGAGATTCCTACGTGTATTTGACATGACCTCTATAATCCTTGTCAACCGATTTTAATTTAATTGCACTATATTGCTAGTAAAAATCTCTGTAAAACCGAATAAATTCACTATTTTTTGAAGGCCAATTTTTCCCACGATATTAGATATTTTTGAAATCTACATGAAGAAAATTTTAGCCTATATAACCCAGATTAGAACTCATAAACTAGTTTTAAATATTATGCATTATTTTCTTAATAAAATCGGTTCCAAAAATTATAGAAAAATAATTTTTAAAACTTAGAATTTCTTGATACGGCATGCAGCCTGACAAATCGGGCCACTTGGTTGCAACCTAAGTGCATCGAAAGACGCGTATGGATGTTTTCAACGTGTGGGATTTGACAGAATCCAATTTTGTTGTGTGTGCACGACGAAATCGAGACGTATCGGTCGAGATACCTCGTATCGGCTTCTTTGCAAACTAGCCTACAACTTCGTGCACGTTCGTCATCTCGAGACGAAATATGCACCAACAGGACCATGTCGTTTTTCTGGTCCCGTGAGCCAAGTTTGGTCCGATTCTGAGAAGGTCGACCAGAACGCTATTTTGGCTAGCCTGCAATCCGACTCAAAGTGCAATTTTGTGCATAACTCATTGGAATCCAAATCTGGACATACTATTGAGTTCCTATCGAAAAACTGGACTCGCGAACACTTTTTTGGCCTGAAATTACAGTTTTGCTCCTGTGTCTAGAATTGGACTTATGGATAGTCAAACTTAGACATTTTTTTATGCCAAACACATTGGTGATGTCTGTTTCAGCATCCGGAGACAATTGCATGAGTTGACTTTCGTGGTTTACTGAGTGGTTGGGTATTGCTGGTTTTGCATGCTACCCCTAAGCCAACTGGATTATTCCGAACACAATGGTATTATCGGTTTCACCAGGAAACGACCCCAGGCAAGTACATATACTGATTGCTTTCAATTTCTGATAGTTTTTCTATTACATATTATATATACGCTGGTTACACGGGTTAGTATCAAGGATCGCTATATATTATATTTCTTGTTTACCATCCACATGATTGTCGTGTTCGTGACTTGTTCGAATCCATGAGTACTGGTCGGGCGGGAAAATATCTTAGTAGACGTGTGAACTACCCTTTTCATCTCCAGTGTCTTTCGTAGAGAATAATAGCCGCACACGACACGTGTGCGATACCGGATTTAGCCCTTAGTCGTTCACATGTCGAACATGATATTTCAACATACTTAGATAGATGTCTATTACTTGTATCTTCTTATTTCCTTCATCACATACCATGTCACCACACTTATATGTTTTTCCTTCTAGTCGATATATCTTGTTGTAGAGTTTACATGTTTCTTTTCTAGATATGCCATGACACCAGTTTTTCTGCTAGTTTATCTCACATATGATATTTCTATGTTTTGAAAATCTTATTATGTTTTGAATAGCCTGTCATATGTGTTCTTGTTCCATTTCTGACCGGAAACCAACATTTTTTAGATATTCTTCTGTTACTCTATGCGTGGGATCCTTGGGGAGATACGATTGCCAAAACCTAGAGATTAGTTTAGAAAGTTGAGTATTCATTTAGTGGTCTTTTTTTGGTGAGATATTGTATGTTTATTCTTCAAATGTAAGTCTTATAAATATTGTAATTAATGTAGCAATGTGAATGAGAAATAAAGTTATATTTTATGTGATTTTGAGCATTGTGGCTAGACAACGTACTATTGTCAATACTGTGACGTAGGCTGGATATGCGTACGCACTCGCATCCCGAAAAGCGGTAGCGGGTCATGATAATTATGCAGTTGTAGGACACCTATATGGTATACCCAAACCAATTGCTCACTGGAAAACGCATACACATACCTGCATACAGGTTTTAAGACTTCTCCCACATAGATACAACCTTCCCCTTCTAAACACAGGTGTATACATATGCAAAAGACCACACACCCTTGTCCATTCTTAATGGCTGCCCTAACTTGCTTCATGTAGTACACAAAGGCACACACAAAACCTATATACCCTCCACCAGGATACCCTCACCCATGTCTATACCTATTGCACTACAACAGAAAACCCCCATGGATGCCCTATTTTAGACACCAACATACTGGATACATAGATACATATATAGGACACTCTATAGGACAGTTAAACCCCTATACATACCCAAAACTCATACGACTGCAGCATAGCTGCTGCCATCTATTGATTGCACATTCATGTTTCTTTCCTTTACCTTAACTCTGACCCAACCTAAGATGCTACTAGCAAAACCTCTAACAATAATACCAACTTTTACTGCTATCTAATACTCATCTATTAGCCGGTACATATGGTACTACTGGCTTCCTAGGCATTAATGCAACCATCTAATGGATAACACATCTACTGTCGGTTTTTAGATGGCTATGCTGTCTATTAAAATTCTAGAACTTAACGAAACCTAAATACAATCATCTGAGAAACATGGACACATGATCTTATATCCACCTTATGCACCTATAAGCATCCTCGGTTATGCCATTATCCTTACGGATCCTAAGGACACGCACACAACTATTTAAATTACTATAACCGACATATACCCAAAAACCTGGTGATCATATTCTCTAATGATTCTAAAATTAAATAAATCATCAGTTTAGTGATTACCTGTCGAAGAAAGTATCTAGTGATGATTTCTAAGAAGAAGATGCTATGAAGAGGAGATGATTGCTCTTGCGCTGAAGAAAACAGAGGGTGATAGATGGGAGAGGTTGGCTGAATCTCTCCATCTTATATATCAAATTTAGGGATTGGTTCGAATACTAATAGGATTAGGAGAAGTTTTTAGTTTTGGATTTGAACACAAGTTCAAATACAGAGAAGCTAGGGTGGTCGTTTAAACAAAAATTTGAACTAGAAAATATACTAAAAACCCCTTATAAAATAGGCTTTTACAAAACCTACTTTCCTTATCTTTAACTAATAAATATTTGCATATTTAATGCATTAAGGAATCAGAATTCACTCTAAAAATAAAAATTAAAAATTAAAAATAAAAATTTTGGTCCAAGGGTTTACAAATCTACCCCCTTAGAAAATTTTTGTCCTCAAAATTTAAAGACTAACACAAGAAGGAAAATACCTCATGATTGGAAAGAATAGAGTTATCGCGTGCGCTTCGCTCTTGCCTAGATAGTTATAATCTATCCATCATAATCCTTCCTATGGTCACAACCCGATCTACTCATGGTCTAAGAAAGTCCCATCTAGAATCATACAATGTACGTCTTCGTGTTTGAAAGAATCATACATCGGTTATCAAGCATACATGGTTATGATCCCTACCTGTCATGTTTTCACTATCCCTACCAAGTTTATTACCAACTAAAATCTAGCATGAAAAATTACTAATGTAGACTATACATACTAAGGAGTCAACAGATCAAATAATGGTAAAAAAAAGAAGCAAAACCTGCTAACCCATTACCTGTAGCATTGGTCCCCTCGACCGTCATAGCAAAAGCCCTGCAATGCTGGGGTACCCTAGGTGGCCTAGCTGGACCCCTCTGATTTGCTGCTTCACCAACGGGAGGTGCAGCGGGACAATCTAGCATCTGGTGCGCAGTTGATCCACAAAATAGGCATAACTTAAGTCTTATCCTGCAAACATCCTAGGTATGCCCAGACTTCTTACAATAGTCACAAATGGGTGCTTGCTGCATCTGCCTCTGTGGTTGCTGCTGAACTGGAGCTTTGGCTGGTGGATGGTACTCCTACTGGGGCTGTGAAACATCATGCTGAATATGAGGATGCTTCACCTGTCCTGAGCTACCAACACCTCCAGGTGAATCGTGGGTCCTCTTGGGTTTCAATTCTAGATCCACCTCTATTCGCTAAGCCTTTACTATGATTTCCGCAAATGTTATGGTACCCGAGGAAATGTGAACCATGATTTCTTTGGCCAAGCCTTGTCGAAATCTCCGTGCTCGATCCTCCGAGTCCCTAACAGTGTATTCTACGAATCGGCTCAATCTGTCGTACGCCGCGGCGTACTCATCCACTGATAGACTACCATGTTCTAAGTTCTAGAATTGCTTTTTCAGGATGCCCTTGGCTACTGTAGGAAAGAATTTTCTCTTAAAGAGGTCCTTGAACTGATCCCATGTTAGGTCTGGATCTGTTAGCCTAGGCTCATTTCTGAACCACATGTGGGAAATGTCGTGAAGCTGCAACCCAACAGCCTCAATCTTCAAGTCCTCTAGAATTCGGAAAACCCTCATAATACACTCGATATCCTCGAGCCACTCGTCAGCATAGAGAATTTTTTCGGTCCCTTTGAACTCCCGTGGGTTAATCTTCTTAAAGTCCTAAATGTTCGCCTTTATCGGCTGAGCGGGCAGCTGTGGTTGCTGAGCAACCTTCTCCATGGCTGTCTAAGGAACTTGTTGAGCATACTCCATGCCTGCCCGTATAACCTCTATCTGCTGCCTTTGGTCCTCTGCTTGTGCCCTTTGAGCCTCCATCATCCTTCTAATGAGCTCATGAATGGGTGTGTCATTAGTCGGTACGCCTCCTTGTAATGTTTCTATTTTGAAATAAGTATATGACCGTATTATTATATTACGAGGATTTTTAAAATTTGGTATTGTTAAAATTTTATTATTAAATTATTGGAGGTGAATTTTTCCTGTTATTATTAATGTTATTATTAATTTTCTTGTTCCAAATCTACCCTCCCAAAATATCTAACCTAACCCCCTCTCTCCTCACTCAAATCACCCCTCACATCACTCACCCACTCCCTCTCTCTTCCCTCACCTTTCCCACTCTCACACTTTTCCTCTCTTCTCCCTCTCTGTCGGCTGGAGAAGCCAACCCCCCTCTCTCTCCCTCTCACTGCTCTCATCTCCCTCTTCTCTCTTCCAGCTCTATTCCTCTCCCTCACTGGAAGAGCTCCCCAGCCCCCTCTCTCCCGGCCTCCCTCTCCTTCCCAACCTCCTCCCCGACCCGATCTCCGGTGACCAGCCCCATGGCCGCCCCTCCTTCTCCGCAGCCACCGCCATCAGCCTCCACCGCAACCATCACTGCTCCGACCACCACCATCATCGTCGCCATCTCCTCCACAACCCACCACCGCTGCTGCCCCCATCTCCACCGCAGTCAACCCCTTCGCCTGGCCGCCGCCGCCACCACCAGCGCCACCATCATCGTCGCCGTCGCCGTCTCCCTCTCGGCCGTCCTCCTCCGCCACCACCACCGTTGGCGTCTTCATCACCTCTGCCGCCACCTCCGCCGACGCCAGCGCCGCCATCTCCCCCGCCCCTTGGCGCAGCTGTTGCCGCCGTCGTCCTTTCTCCACCGCGGGGCCGACTCGACCTGGCCGAGCACCCCCTTGGTGAGCTCCTTCTCCCCTATCCCTCTGTTCCCCCTCCGCCGGTGGTCTGACCCGACCATGGCCAAGCTCCTCCGCACCCTCTCTTCCCCTCCCTTGGGCTGTGAGCTCCTCGGGGAGTGAGCCCCTCGATCGGCGCGCCTCGGGCAGCGTGCTGCCTTGAGCAGTACGCTACCTTGTGCAGCGTGTCACCTCGGGCAGCGTACCTCGGTTGGTGCGCTTCCTCGTTCCTCGTATTTTCGGGTCGTGTGCACCTCGGTGTACGTGTCGCCTCATTTTGTGTGTACCTCGGTCTACGTGCTGTCTAGGGCAGCGGGACGCCTCGAGCCCCGCGCTGCCTCGTGTACCGTGCCATCTCGATTTGTGCACCGTCTCGATTTTCGTGTCTCGGCCTTTGTGCCTACCTCGTGACCCGTACCGTCTCGATTTACGTGTACGTACCGATTTGCGTGTCGTATCGATTTGCGTGTCATATTATATCTTGTGTTGCCTCGGTTTGCGTGCATGCATCTATTTGCGTGCCGCCTCGGTTGTGTGCCGCATTGGACTCTGCACCTTTTCGATTTGCGTGCACACATCGATTTGTGTGCCGCATCGATTTACGTGCTCCTTGGACCTTAGGTCGTCTCGATTTACGTGCACGTTTATGTTTCTCGTTCGTCTCGATATACGTACGCATCTCGATTTGCGTGCCCGTATCGGTCCGCGTGCCTCGGTTTTCGTGCCAGATTCCTGTGCTGCTTGCGGGACCCGTACGGTATAGCCTCGTGCCATTCTTCGTAATCTTGTCATTATTTTATTATTTAATTCTAATGATTGTTAATATATGTTCTGAGGATCTCGATTGGCGTGCTAGCTTGGATCGCGACTGCCGAAGACTTGCTTACCTAGCCGAGCCCTCTAGGCAAGCATCCCTTGCTCATCGACGGCTCTTGCCCTCTCTCCTGGATTTTATTGCATTTAATTAATTTGTACTTGTAAACTGTATAACCATGATTAGTGTAGCCTAGTAGTAGAACTGCCATGATGATAACTTAGGATAGCTTGGTCCGATACCGGGATAGACCGTATCGGACAACTCGGATGGGTCATCCACACCTCCGAGGACACGAGTACGACTCACTTGTACGGATTGTCCCCGTATGCCCCGTGTCCGACTCGCGGTCGGGTAACGGCTTGGCTAACTGTTTCGGTGACTGTGTTTGTGGCTTGGACATGACTGTGGGTCTTGGTGCGCCCTGCGTGGCGATTCTTGTTACATGTGTTGGCTTGGCGCCCAGTACGCATCGTAGTGATGCTGGAGGCCGAGACTTAGTGTTCTCGGCTGTGGTTAGGTTTCCAGTACGCATGGTAGCGCTGCTAGAAGCTGAGACTTAGTGTTCTCAGCCTGCAATTTTGCGGCGGGTTGCGCCGAGTGGATTTTAGCCCCAATTCGTAGGGTGCTCCCGTCCAGAATACAAAGAAGACTCTGCCAGATTTTTCCAGAATTCTCGGTCGGGAATTCGGTTCGAAGGATTGGGCAGAACCATTCCTTTGGTTTGCTGGACTGGGCTCGTACATGTTCATCTTGGTATAGCATACCTGATCCCATTGCCTGCCAGGTAGACTCCCGACTAGATTAGTCGCCTAGCGTCTTGACATATCTTGTCCGTCGGATAGCGTAAGGAGAGCGGTTCTACTCGGGAGACGGTCTGCAACCCTGGTCCTTGTTTGGTTTAAGGGTTGTGGATCTGCTCCAGAGTGGTTCATGCATTCCTTGCCATTTCCTGCGGCATTAATTAATAAACATTTGTACCCTGACCATTCATTCTAGGAGTTGTCCTAGTCTAGCGAGATAGGGCGGACAGTTGTCCTATATATCGGGATTGTGACCTTGGATATATGAGGATTGAGTATTATATGGAGTATGATCTCAGGATGTTCAGTTGGTAGACTCACGTGGACTCTTGGATAGTATTGCTATTCCTTTTGAGGATGTTCTAATTCGACCGGGCCTGACTGTGAATTCTTGGATTTTGATGATCACGAATATTTTGCGAAACGAGGAGAATATCGAGGGTATTATTATATGATTTTTACTCGACTTCCCAAACGCCCAAAACCTGGTACCTTTGTGTATTTCGGTAGTTGGGGAACCTAGTTTAATTGCTATGTCTTGGTAGTTGAGGGGCTTGTTTTCTAGTGGCTTGTGATCATTGACTAGGAGGATTCTTGTGAGCCAGAGGGTCTAGCATTGCTTATAGTGATTAGCTCGGTATTTGGTTATTGACCTTCCTGACATGATATTGATTTCATCGTAGAGGGGTGACTCTTGCTAGATTGATCTGGTGGATGGACCGACTTAATGATTAGAGCTGTAGGCTCCCATATATGTTTGAGATGATATTGTGGTAGAGATTCTGATCTTGTACTTGACCTGGTATCCATGCCACGATGTGGGCAGATGATTTCATGTGACTGACAGATTTATCCTTATTTCTGACATGACTACTTGTATCCGTGCTATAAGTCCAGCTTACCCTTTGAGGTACTGGCCCTGATTTTGCACTGCGGTGCTCCTTGTCTACTGGCACTTTGAGGTGCTACTTCCATGATTATATGGCATTGCGATGCCATCTTGATATTCTAGCTATATTATATGATTACCTGTACGGGTATCTGGTAGTTGGCCTATAGTCTTAGCGTGGTCAGGATTGCTTGCTTGCTTGTTGCATAACACTAAGGATGGATCACAACTGGGACTATAGGTGCCGAGGTTGATTCTTACTTAGCGTTCTCGTACTGAGGTACGACATCTAGGAGGATGATCATGTGACCACGGCATGTGATTCCGAATAAATGTATGGATAATCTAGGTAACTTAAATTGGTAGAAGCATTGGGGGGAAACGGAATCCCGAGATCGTGCATTACCAGCCTTATCCCAGACATTAGTCATGACCTGTAGGCTGGCCGCCATGAATATTGTTACCATTCGTACTAGTGGATGGCAATATCCGGCTACTTTATGTACTATATATTATATACCTGGCATGCTCAGCACGGTGGCCTTATGAGGGACCGGTGGTGACATGCAGAGCCCGGTGGTCTTGCGAGGGACCGGCGCTCATCTAGTCTTGATATACTTGGCCCCGCTAGCCCTGCTGGGACGGCACGATCTGAGAATTCCTATATTGCATTGTTGGGGTAACCCAACCTCCACATAGACAGCCGTAGACATTTGAGTGGCCGCTTATTCACCTAAATTGTATGGCTTGTTGCTTGCTAAGCTGGCTGGCACGTAACGCTGTCCCGGTGCGGTAATTCATTCCCTTGCTCTTGTTTGATATAGGGGTGAGTTACTGTTCCAATGACAGACTACGAGTTCCAGTTGGCGATGCAAGCATTAGTGGATTTTAGGATGACTGTGATGATTGTTGGTTACTTACACTAGTCATGGATTGTTATCGTGCGTTGGTACCGCATGATCTCTTACCTTCTCTTATTGTTTATAGATGTCTTACTGTCATATTTTATCCTGCTGGCTTTTCTTCGCCCGTCCTTGAGCCTTCCTTTCTGATACTTGCTACGGTTGGCCTGACCAACCCTGGATTGTTCCCAGATTTCTAGCGACCGACCCTGTGGATCTTCCAGACTCGACTTGGAGGATGTGCTTCAGTTCCCGACCATGCTAGGAACTGTGGAAAGGTATATTCGTCTACGTTATTATTCCGTACCGTAGATTCCTGATTTTTATATGTGTATTTCCTGCTCTCTATATGATTATCTCTCTTGATATTGTTTCATTGTGATTTGCCTGTGGACATGAGGTCGGATTTAGGCCATAGATTGATTGCATGCTAGGATATCCAGCAAGACTTGATAGCCGTCATCACCGTATAGCGTATTCGTACCTTATACGGTGTAGCTGGCCTACGTCCGTCCCTATATTCCGGTACTGGGGCGTGACACTCCTTGAAGTGGGTTGGTTGGAGAAGGAGAAAGGCTCTCTGTCACAGGTGACGATGCCTAATGTGATGTAGAAGGTTGCTGGTGGTTACTGTTTGCTATGGCATTGCGATCTCTTATCTTGGGTGCCATTCTGAAAGGCCAAAAAACAAAATTATTCAGAAGGTTGCTGGTGCTTACTCTTCTCTTCCCAATGTCGCTGATGGCAAGGAAAAGACTTTGGCTAGTCCTCGCCAGAACAATAATTTGGAGGGTGCATGGCTTAGCGTCAGCTATTACTGCTTCCAAGAAGGTTCTTGTTGCTAAGACGCATAAGGTTCATCATGCGTCTAAGAAAGGGCTCTACTAGTGAGCCATTAACCAAACCATATGCTTCCCGTAGGAAGAAGAACACCAAGAAGACAAATATGACTTAGGCGCCTAATAACAGGGCTTCCATTCATGACATAGCTACTTACCCCAAATTTGGGAAAAAGAATTAACAACATTTGAATTTTGGCAGAAAAAAACACTACGACGCCAAAGATTTGAATGTTGGAACTTCTATCCCATATTTGATCAACCAAGAGAGGAATTATGCTTCAAGACAGAACCCTAGACGCATAACTGAAGAATAGAAATTTGTCTTCCATAGAGTTTCTTTTTCGAACAACTCTACGTGTTAAGAAATGGCTCCAAGCCATGTGCCTCTTCATGTCATGCACGCAGATGATGAGAAGTTGTATAAATTGAATCTACGCGTCCCAGTCAACCATGTGCGTCTCCTCCATATGATGTGAACTCATGTGCATTACTTCCCAATGTTCATGAAATGAGTTTACATGACAGAACTACTCAAGACCTAAGTATTGGGTCTTCCCAAGTACATAAATTAGGTCGAGGAGTTCTAAACCAACTTTCCCATCCGCAGATCCTATCCAGGCGCATAAGAAGGGAAAGAAGGTCATTGATCCTTCTATTAACCTACGTGATATGCTTCTACACAAACGTAAGTCAAAGGAAATGGCATCAAACACAGTTGTGTCTCCTTAAAGTCATTCTTGTGCAAATATTGTTATCAATTGTTGTTGTTCTAAAGTAGTTGATCAACCAGCTAGGCGATCTATTTTTCAAAGATCACAACCAAACTTGTCGAATTTTTCGTGTCTTGGACGACAACTTTCTGATAATCAAGACGAGTTACCGGTGACCTCGATTTATGCAACATCAAGCCGAGAAGATGATCAGTTATCGTCATTCTCTTCGTCCAGAGGAGATCAAAAAGCCCTTTCACCAAAGGGTGTTTATCAAGGAACTCATTTCCGATCCAGACACTCTTTTGTCATGCTTCAAGTTCCATAAAAAGATGATGTTGCTCTTATGTCTGGGGGTAACACTATTTCAGTCTTCGATCATTCTATGTCCTACTTTGATGACAGAGCACCTCGAACATCGGAAAGAAGTATTTCTGGTGAACTAGGAGATGAGGTAATCTCACACTCAGAGTTGAGTAGTACTAGTTTTAGTAATGATTCCTTGCATACTTCTCCATCTGGCAGCCCACATACATTATCTATGTACGTGACGGGTATTGAAGAAGGACGTAGTAATGATCGACAAAGAACTGATAATATTAAAAACATGCTACAGAGTGTTATGACAATGGTGCAGCAGATGAAAGCAACAATGAACATGCAAATAGCCATGCATCAATCTCATCTGTCTACCCCATCTCATGCTGATCAAGATGCGACTGGAGTATCTCTAAACCCTAGTTCACAACCAATAGTTGGGAATGCTCCTATGCTAGACATGCAATAGTCACAACCAGTTATTATATAGCCTACTTCTTCATATCAGCCAGTTGATGCACTAGAAGCTATTCGAGGCATCAATGCTTGGTTGGATTGTATGAATTCAAAAGAGGAGCTCCATGAGATGGGAATGTCATGCCCTTATCCATCAAAATGGGACGATGTGGTTTATCCTCCAAAATAAAAACCTCAATCACTGATTCCCTATGACCGAAACAGGTTCACCAAGATAGCACTTGTGTAAACCCTAAAAAAATTGATTTGTTTTGTGAAATGTATATTCAAACTAAACTATTTTTATTAGATTTTATTGAAATGTTTTGATATAGAGTATCGTATATAATTGGACATATATATAATTGTAAATAATATCTTGTATGAATTATTTTAGCATTATATTTATAATTTTAATATAATATTGAGTATAGTTGTTGAATATCATTATGCTTACTCAAATTATTCTATAGGAGATGTAGCCTAGCCCATATATAAAATGTTCTCGTTTTTATTTTCTAAAAACTAAAGCCAGCCTCCCTAAAGTTATAAAAATTAGGCCCGGGCCCAACCCCAGGACAGCCCGCAATGATTTCTTCCTTATATATATATATATATATATATATATATATATATATATATATATATATATATATATATATATATATATATATATATATATCAAAAAAAAAAAATATATATATATATATATATATAGGCAAGAGAACCCTAGCCGCAACTGTTCATTCATGTGTCCTCCTTCATCTCCTTCTCAAACCCCGACCATCATCACCACCACTGTAACCATTACCACCAATGGTCATAATGCCAATACCCAATACCCCCTCCTTGACCACCTAGAAACGTAAGCCCTCCGTCCCTACCATTATTAACGCCTCCAGAGCCTAGACTGCACCGTGAGCCCCAGCCTCCTCACCTCCGATCAATGAACTCATAAAAACCAGTGAACTCCCAAACCCAACATTGATCACAATAAGGATACCGCGACTTCATCTCTGTCATCTAACCGCCTCGTCGCGGTTCTCTCATCTCTGTCATCTAACCACCTCATCGTGGTTCTTTCATCCTCACCACTCGTGAGGCCGAGCCGACCGTATCGCGTCGAACCTGTCTTCCCCACATATGTAGAGCTGCACTCCTTCTTCGGGAACCTTCACTCGTGAGGTCGAGCCGACCGCACCCCATCGAACCCGTCTTTCCCGCAGACGCGGAGTTGCACTCCTTCTTCGAGAACCTTCGCCTCGTCAGTCTAACCACCATGGTCATCTTCTCCTCGCCGGGCGTCAGACGTCGACACTCTATTGGAAATTCTTTACCTCAATATCTGCAACAAAAAATAGAACAGTAAATTATTACCGGCCTCCGGGGAAGTCGCGCACGTAGCACTGCCCTAAGAGTTAGTAAGAGTCTATGTGCAAACTAATTCCGAACGCCCCTAGTGGTAAAATCTCTGCTCTACCGGAATCTCGTTGCCGCACACGACGTAGAGAGAATGACCACAAACTTAGCTCTACCCAGAGCAGAAAAAGGAGGATGAAGTGTTTCGGAGAGTACGAGATTTTTGGGGAGAGTTTTCGTCAGGAATTTTCTGTGTTTGGGAAATAAAAAAACTCAATATATAGGCTTGTAATGGAGAGGAGAATTAAACACAGTTTTAATGCACCAATTTAATTCGAACGTTACACCACATGAAAACCACATAGTTCATTGAACCTGGACGAAATTTGAATAATGACCGTTACAAAATTTAAATGAATAGTAATGGTCAAAAAATCAATGAAGAGCAAAAAGAATTTTTGGGTCTCAGCCCGAATCGAAAAAGGAAATCGAATCGACATTCGGCGTCCACAGATGTGGGCACGTACCCACACCCATTACATTTGTCGAACCGAACCGATATAGAACTATTAGAGGGAATTAAGCTTTTGCTCTAGTGTGTAAACACACAGCTAACAATCCCCCCAAAAAGGTCAATTTCTAAAATGATAGAAGGAAAAAATATAAGATAATAAAAGAATTTGTGGGCAGTTGTATACTATGCATAGATGAGATGGACTACAGCCTTGAATCTCACGTAGTGACTATTGTCTTTGTCTGAAGAAGAGCTTGATGGACTACGCCTTGAATCAGTCTTCTTGAACCAGATTCAGAAAATAGCACACATAGTACGCTAGAGATACTTAGATCTATCGGGTGGCGCGTTAGGTTGTCCATGCGCACTTTTATATATTCATGAGAGTTGTCTAGGATCGCCCTGTCCTATTGTCGCGGCCTTTACGACCTCTCATATAGGTAAGTCCTCAAGGGTTGGTGATAGGAATCAACCCTGCATATCATGCTTGGACTTATTATGAGTTTTAAACTCACCCTATCCATATCACACAAGGAACATTGTCACCATAGGATGGGGTATCAATGTACACATATACAGCCTCTTGGGCTTTTATTTTAAGAGAATTTAATCTCAAAGTCAGTGTTCCATAATAGTCACCTAGTCCAGCTTGTTTTTACCCATTGAACCGGCTTCTTGGAATCTCCAGTCAGACTCGGTTGGGTTGCCACTGCTGGTGACTAAACTATGGTCTTAACCTATCCCCCTTTATGAGTCTGGGAAAATTTTCTAGACAAACTCTTCGTTAAGAGTAAACAGACTCTTCGTCAAGAGATCTGTAACGTTCTTTTATAGTCAAGAACTACATTTTTGCTGTTTAGGCTCTTTAAATGTCTTGAAATACAGCTGCAAGAACCTGTTCATCTTAAAATTCACAAGATCATGCTTTATCAATTCTTTAGCATAATTTATAAGAATGACAGTTACAAAAATATGTATATCAAGTATATGCATAATAAGATGCTTAATCTATTCAATACTTTATGAAGTCATGGAAAAAGTAAAATTTAGACCTGGATCCCTTTGATATATATATTGTAAGATATCTGATCCATTTAGCCTTAGTACAAGCTATGTTTAAATATACAAATTCAAATTCTTTGATACTCCTAGATATGATAGTGGTCACATGGACCTATCAACTTATGAGTATCTAAGTTGTTCCACAGGTGAAACCTTTAGTAATTTTGTATACGAAGAATATGTCATATAATGACTCAGAAAATAATTTAAAAAAAACCTCTGAAACTAGTAGAAGTTTCTTTTATTTAGGAGTACTTGGTTTGACTAAGTCAAATGTTTGGGTTACTCCTAAATTATACTTTGTGTCCTCAAAACCATTTAACAAAATGTATGATTCTACTAATTGTTAATATAAACATTTGGATAGTGAGTCAAAATCATCTGACTATGTCACCTGTTAAAGTATGACATAATATCTTTCACCCATGGCTCTAAAGGTTTCTCTTTACTAGTCATGTTTGAAAAAATGACAGTCTAGAGTACTAGAATAATAGTTTAAGTGATTTTGATAATAAATCTTAAAATCTTTAGTCTATCAAGTGTTGATTAATTTGGGTTAGTTATAGGGGCCGATTCCCAGCTAGCGGAGGTCCACAAGGGGACGATTAAGTACCGTGTCACTTAGGGCTATTTACGCCCGGTTGACAGAAGGACCCTTTCGGCTTGTACCCAAAATAATCTTAACTTTTAAAACTTTAGATTTAAAGGATTTTCAATTTCACTAACTACTTTCTTGTGACTAAATTGTTTTAATGAGTCAAAAAAATTATAGCATAACGAAATAAAGGCAAAGACAAAGTTTGTCTAAATATTGTGACAAAACAATATAGTGATTTCTTTTCGATTAAAAATTCTAATATTGTGATAATATATTCATTTAAGATTCAACTCTGTAAAAGCGGTCAAGGAAAGAATATTATCCATTATCACCATATTCTATATACAGAACCAAGAATGATGGCTCACAGAATTGATATATTTGTCCAACTAAACTTAGTAATCAAAATGAATAGAATATGTGAATTGTAAATTTAAAATTTTACCTTTCCACGTGATTGTTGCAATTTTGTACTTCTTGATTTTTGGCTTAGTAATAGCACTTCAGAGGAGATGTCATTTTTTACACTGTTTTAAGATAGTTCTTTATCCCTTAGCATGTTTGAGCCTTTCTTAACAAGTCACAATCTCTGATGTTCCTGGCTTAGAGAGATAACATTACAAATATCATGTAAAGAATAAGTGAGTACAAAAATAAATTTATACTACCGCCATCGTAACATTTTTGCTCCTTTCCAAAAAAAATATATAAAAAAACAAATATCTCTAAGGATTCTACCTTCAAGAGAATAGAGGTTACTTTGCATACTAATAAGAAATACGTACCTGAAAAATATGCACAGCTTGTTCATTCTGACATGACAATACATTTTTGCACAACAATACAGTTTTGCTATGAATTTTAAGAGTAAAATAATTCAAGAATATATATATATATATATATATATATATATATATATATATATATATATATATATATATATATATATATATATATATATATATATATATATTTGGATCTAAGACTCTCTTTATCTTCCTTGACTACTTATTAAGTACCATAGGTACCATTTATTTTCTACATGTAAAAAAAAATTATCATCAAGTTGGAATCTGAAAATGGTTCATTCATATAAGATTTTAAAGATTATATATATATATATATATAAATGAATGACACCTAATTTGACACGGAACTCTATGGTGTAACTCATGAATTTATATTCATATTAATTGCACCATTAATATACTGTGAATTTATAAACATACTAATATTATACGCTTGATGCATAGGTAAGATATATCAAAGTATATTCTGCAAAAGTTAAAAACAAATTTAATTTTAAAACAAATGAAATTAGCATCACCTACATAACGCTAGGTGGAGAAACCTGAAAGGGAACAAATTTTCTGGATAAGACAGTTAATATTTGACATACATCACATTACTATTTCATGTCCCTTTTTTTTAATAATGGCTTTTTAGAAGGGTTGTACTATGTTTCTACAATATGTAGAAGGAAGCATATCACCAAGGAGGCAGAGCATTTAGCTTTCCTCTAGTTCTTTAGAGCCTGAGTGGGCTTCCAAAGAATTTTTCTTGTTTGTGACACAATGAAAGATGGTGATAAATCTATCTTATCTCAATTTGAAATTCATGCTCATTATTCCGATATATACGACTGAATAAAATTGTTTCAAATAAATCAATTTCCATAATTTGCTTTTCAATGAGATAAATTCACTTTCACATCGAATAGTTTATATTCTACTTACAAAGGTGCAAAATATTAATATCCTTGGAACCGTAAAAGAAATAACAGATACGCCGTTCTACTTTTACCTTAAACTTGGATCGACTACAGACTCGTGTGTGTCGAACAATGAAATACTACAATTCATAAATCTCGCTCCCTTGCCCAAATGTTTGATGGCACATACAAAGATTCAAGGATGCAAGATAACAACTGTTAGTAATCCAGAACCCCATCCTTAATGCGTGCCTATTGCTCCGAAGATGAAAGTAATCTAAAGATGTCAAGAGCATATATGCAAGTAGCAACATTGAGCTCAAGATGAAACACCTTCATGGGTAATTTTGTATTAGATAAGATTTGGTTAGAAACTGTTCATAAAGGTGTTAGTTATATGACCAATCACACTAAGAAATGTTTATATGTCAAATTTTGATGAAAATAAAATAAAGTCACTCAGCATCCTTCATCCATAAATACATGAATATAACGGTCGAAACTAATATAAAGTTTTAATCTATTCTTGACACAGTGTTGATGCAATACTAATTCTCATTCTAAAACTAACTTTTACTTCTGTAAAAAGCTAATATGTCAACAAGTAAATAAAAACAAATGGATATTAGATTTATGATTGAATGCGAGGGATGGATATACAAGACATGCTTGTTCCCTTATTCCAGTAGCTTCTCAACAAGCTCCTTCGCTTGTTAGTAGTTACAAAAGATAAGGCCAGGAGAAGAATATATATATATATATATATATATATATATATATATATATATATATATATATATATATACATATATATATATATATATATATATATATATATATATAAATATATATATATATATATATATATATATATATATATATATAAAATAAAAAAAAATAAAAAAAAAATATATATATATATATATATATATATATATATATATATATATATATATATATATATATATATATATATATATATATATATGTGTGTGTCCTAAAATATATATATATCATTCCTTTGCATTCGCTACTGCGAGGGATGGATATATCATTCCTAAAATATATATATATGTGTCCTAAAATATATATATATATATATATATATATATATATATATATATATATATATATATATATATATATAAACAAAAACAAAATATATATATATATATAAATATATATATATATATATATATATATATATATATATATTTTTATATATATATATATATATATATATATATATATATATATATATATATATATATATATATATATATATATATATATGTCCTAACAAAAATGTTTTATATATATATAAATGTCCTAAAATATATATATATATAAATGTCCTAATATATATATATATATATATATTTATATATTAAAAAATATATATATATATATAAAATATATAAATATATATATATATATATATATATATATATATATATATATATATATATATATGTCCTATTGACAAGGATAATGCGCCTTTGTAGAACCTTCCTTTTAGAGAAGATAAGTTACCCTATGACATTTAGACTCATGTATAAATTCAAAGAATATGCCAAGCCTTCTTCCTTACCAGGGAAGGGAGAGAGGTTGACGCATCCTTGATGATCCTAAAGATCCATTCATCATTGGATATTTGTTCCATGGCAACCACATATGTTACTCCTAACTTTTACCATGAATTCCAAAACAAAATAAGGCACTACAAAAATTTGTCATATTAGCGACGTTCCAAAACGTCGCTAAACTCGGTGAAAACGTCGCTAAATGAATTTAGCGACGTTTTGGGCGACATTTTGGAAACGACGAAAAAAATGTGTCGCTATACGAGAAAACGTCGCCAAATGTCGCTTGGGCGACGTTATTTTGCGACGTTATTTGCAACGTTTTAACGTTGACGCTAATTAGCGACGTAAAAGGCGACGTTATCGTGTGGTCATCGTTTAGCGACACTATTGCGACGTTTTGGCGACGACGTGCTGACATAAGATTTGGTGCCACGTGTTGCCATGTCAGCATTTAGCGACACTTTTAGCGACATTTATTAACGTCATTACTATTTAGCGATAAATTTTAACGTCGCTAAAAACGTCGCTAAGTTAAAAAAAATATAAATAAAAAATAGGTTCCAGAATGCAAATGGAGCTGGAGCTGGAACCTGAGCCAAAATACAAAATACAGAATCCAATCCATGGGTTCGCCGACCCCCTCAGTGGAACACTCAACACCGGCACGCACAATACATTCCAGAATATACAAAAAATATAAAGAAAAAATACTATCCACAACGAACAGTGTCAATATATAATATCCTCAACAAACCAAATCAATATCCGCAAATACGTACAAACTCAGTATCCTCAACGAAAAAACTGAATATCCCTAAATACGTACAACGTCAAAATACAAAATACAGAATCCAATCTCTGGGTTCGCCGAAAATACAAAAACAAAGATTGACACACAGTACTAATTCATATATATTTTAAGTGTGAGAACGGGTGGCTCAGAACACAACCCAAAATTCATTCTAGCATACATTAGTGTGAATCATCTATGTTCTGTACATATGGTGTAGTATACGTTCTTATCGAATCTAGTATCTGAAGAATGTAACAGAATCAAGATGAACTCACATAATGTAATACTAAAATATCATCTACTACTATATAAGATATAGTGATAGGTTGTCGTATCATCATTGCCGAGGGATGAGGGTCGGAGGACAGTCAACTTCATCTACGGCTACATAGCTACATGAGCTAGTTGTCGCAAAACGTCGCTAATAGCGACTAATTTAGCGACGTTAGTATGAACGTCGCTAAATTCTAATTATATTCCCCCACCAATTCATTTCCCCCCATTTTACTCTCTCACTCTCTCTCTTTCCTCCATTCGGCGCTCTCACTCTCTCCGGCGCTCTCACAATACTAATTCATATCTATTTAAGTGTGAGAACGGATGGCTCAGAACACAACCCAAAATTTATTCTAGCATATATTAGTGTGGATCATTATGTTCTGTACATATAGTGTAGTATATGTTCTTATCGTATCTAGTATCTGAAGAATGTAACAGAATCAAGATGAACTCACATAATGTAATACTAAGACATCATCTACTACTATATAAGATATAGTGATAGGTTGTCATATCATCATTGCCTAGGGATGAGGGTCGGAGGACAGTCAACTTTATCTACGGCTACATAGTTTCTGCCTCGTCAGTCGAATGGCTGCAGGGACTATGTCCTGATCACCATGTCGTACCGTAGATTAATAAAAATGGAGCTGGAGCCAAAATACAGATCCAAAATACAAAATACAAAATCCAATCCCTGGGTTCGCCAAAAATACGAAAACAAAGATTGACACACAGTTCTAATTCATATGTGTTTTAAGTGTGAGAACGGATGGCTCAGAACACAACCCAAAATTCATTCTAGCATACATTAGTGTGAATCATCTATGTTCTGTACATATGGTGTAGTATACGTTCTTATCGAATCTAGTATCTAGTATCTGAAGAATGTAACAGAATCAAGACGAACTCACATAATGTAATACTAAAATATCATCTACTACTATATAAGATATAGTAATAGGTTGTCGTATCATCATTGCCGAGGGATGAGGGTCGGAGGACAGTCAACTTCTTCTACGGCTACATAGTTTTTGCCTCGCCAGTCGAAAGGCTGCAGGGACTATGTCCTGATCACCATGTCGTACTCCAATACAATCTAGAGATTGAAATAGTACTAATTCATATATATAGTCCAATACAAATAGTCTAATACAAAAATAACCCAATACAAATAGTCCAATACAAATAAGTGCTAATAGCTAATGAGAACCACGCAGCTCTCGCAAACGCTTAGTGATACGATCACACAACCACCTCGAATAAGTGGGATCGACGGCGGCAGGAGAGATGTAGTCCCTTACAAGTGCTGCATGAATAGAACTCCCGGTCTCACTAGCTACCAGTTCTGGATGAATAGAACTTCCGGTCTCACTAGCTACCGGTGCCACTTCCTCCTTAACAGTAGGAGGAGCCACCTCAGCATTCACTATTTCCCTCAAACGACGTACCGCTCCCCGGGTCATGGGTGCCATCTGGTAAGATCGATATTCACAAATAATATAATTGTAAGAAAAGCAAGCTAACTAAAGGAACCATCATGTAATTTGAGTACATTTTTGAAAGCAGATAAAGTACAGAAAATTCAAGTTTTTGCCAAGTGAGAACGGATGGCTCAAAACACAACCCAAATTCATTCTAGCATACATTAGTGTGAATCATCTATGTTCTGTACATATGGGTAGTATATGTTCTATCGTATCTAGTAATGAAGAATGTAACAGAATCAAGATGAACTCACATAATGTAATACAAGATATCATTACTACTATATAAGATATAGTGATAGGTTGTCATATCATTGCCGAGGGAATGAGGTCAAAGGACAGTCAACTTATCTACGGCTACATAGTTCTGCCTCGCCAGTCGAATGGCTGCAGGGACTATGTCCTGATCACCATGTGTACCATAGTTTTTGCCTCGCCATTCGAATGGCTGCAGGGACATATGCCAATCACCATGTACCAAAACCAGCCAACAAAACTACTTATTAAATATCGGCACTATCGGTGCGTTCGAAATAGAGTATCACAATTTTCGGTGTCGAAAAACAAATAATTATTAT
>JANAVB010011200.1:11316150-11504514 GCA_029216955.1 Iris pallida | reverse complement strand
AAGCGACAAAAACGAAAAATAATCGATAAAAACACAAAAAGACAAAAATTCGGTTAAACGACAAAAATAACAAAAAAGCGACCAAAACAAAAAGACAAAAAAATCGAAAAGCGACAAAAATGACAAAAATAACAAAATGCCATAAAATCATAAAATGACCAAAAGCGACAAAAAACGACTAAAAATCGGTAAACAATAAAAAAAGCTGCAAAAACGACAAAAAATCGCTTAAAACGACAAAAATTGACAAAAAAGCGACAAAAAGGACAAAATTGGGTAAAAAGATAAAAAAATCAAAAGTGACAAAAAAGACAAAATGGGTAAAAACGATAAAAATAAAAAAATCGCTTAAAACGACAAAAAATTGGTAAAAACGACAAAAAATGACAAAAACGATAAAAAGGACAAAAAATGAAAAATGTTCAAAACTAATCAAAATTGATCAAAAAAGAAGAAAAAATTTAGACAATTTTTTTTTGCACGGGCAAAAAAAAAAATACCGACCTATTCTCAAGGGATATAATTCCCATGTTTTGTGGGTAAACTATATACCCGGGTATTTATAATTCCTGGGAATAAAATTTTTATAAGCCAAACAAACGTGGTAATAGATTCCCATCTTAAGTTTTCCCGGGAATAAAAAAAAATACCGCGTACCAAACGCCCCCTTAGTGACGGATGGACCACATACCTTTCTGTCCCTCTTCTGTTCCCTTTCCGTCGCATGTTCGTTGCTACGTATATTAAAATTGAAAAAAAATTAAAAATATGTTCAATATTCTATACATACAATCATAATTTTTCACACCCGAAGCAACTCGTCGTATCATTCATGTCCAATCGGACTTTCAATGACCCTAAACGCTCGTTGGATACCCAAAAACACAATCAAAACGTAATCTGGTGCAACTTGCCATAGATTTCAATCCAATTGGACATTCAGCAACACAGCGCTCGTTGGAAAACAAAAAATAGAAGAAAAAATAATAATTATATACCCGGTGTCACGCCCCCATCCCGGAGAATCGTAAAGTTGCCATGGGACGTGATGCCGTGCAAGCCTAAGATCTGGCTGCACAAGGCCAGAACTTGTATAATAACAAAATAAAATATTCAGAGTCATAAGAGCAAACAATATTGCAGAAAACAAAATCATGAACACAATGATACAAGGAACAATTTCTTTATTAATAACTTTGAATTGATTACAATGCTCTTAATAGCTCTGATGCATGCCATACTTTGCTTACATCTATTACATCCATTTCTACAGAAAACATCTCTCGTTGCATCTTCTTCTGTTCTCCGGCTCCCGAGGATGAGGATCTACTATTGCTTCGGAACATCCAAGAACATCTAGCACTTGCGGGGGATTAGTAGATTGTTCCACTAGTGAAAGATAAAGGCTACACTCTGACACAATCACTAATAATCATGTGAGAAAACGTTGTTTCATTAGTGATCTTGTTATCTTTTTTTACCTACGTTCATTTTATGCAGTACAAGATAAGATTTATATTACTTTTTTTTAAAAACATAATCAAAAAGTCACATTTCATTTCTGTCATTCAAGCATACGATGGGGTCAATTCTATGCATAGTAATAATTTTTCTATCCTGACGTGCGCAACGTATTTCATAATTCATGTTCATTTCTTTAGGGACCTTAGTAACATCATATCATTAAGTACTCTTTCCTCTTATGGACAATTAGCATCATTCTAAGCAACACATTTCTTTGTTGGAAACGCGTTGTGACTCGAACCAGAGTTGGCCCACAAGGTACGATATTGAATTGGGCCCATATACCTTAAAACATAATTTTCATGTAAGGCCTGAACCAATCCCAATTATCTACACCACATGATCCCATCATCTACCCAGTGTGGGACTAAATTACCAACTCCATTTTCACCTCCCCATTTCAGCGCTCAACCAAAAACGAGGTACAACCTAACTATCTCCACCTTAGCTCATTTTTGCTAGTCAAATAACCTTAGCACCTTGCTACATTTGTCTGTTCCTGCTAGCTGAACAACCTTAGCACCCCTGCGACCTTTTGTTCATTTCCGCTAAGCCGAACAACTGAACAACCTTAGCACCTTGCTACATTTGTCCGTTCCTGCTGGCAGTCGAACAACCTCAGCACTGCCAGCTACCATTTTATTCGTTCTTGCCAACCGAGCACCTAGGAGATCCAACATACTGCCATCTCCCCATCTCGATCCGTTCGACCACAGAACCAAATCGACACTTCATCCACACCATCATTTTGTGCCAACCACAACGCCTTACTCCACCTTGGACTCGTCAAACCTACCTTTGAAGCTAATTCGTGTAGTTACATATGCTCCAAAGAGAGCCAGTACATCCGTGTATACGCATGAACATTCACCACCATCTGTCTCGGACCAATTAGAGCCGCCCAAACCCGCCCCGTAACCTTGGGTCTGATACCTCTTGTTGGGAACACGGTGTGACCCGAACTAGAGTTGGCTGTCACTACTACTTTTATAAATAGAGGTAATTTTGTTATTTCATAATTATATTACAATGTGAGTATTTATTTATAAAATATTGAGTATATTTATTAATTTGTATTGTGTAGTTGATAAGGTTAGTGGCTAGCCTAATTGTTAGACTTGTGTTAGTGAACTAGTTAGCCTAGATACTAAACTAAATAATTAGCATGATATGACTCATAGACTAACTTATTGGACTAGGACCATTAGGCTCATTAGTCATAACCAATTAGTCATAATAGAGATTAGACAATTGATCGAAATAGGTCCAAACCCTTCCAGGCTATTAAATAGCTACATGACAACTATTAGAGGGCTAAATGGACATTGTGGATTGGCCCTTGTTGACACAAAGTCACAGTCAACCAGATATTGACTACATTGACTAAATAATATCTGTATAAAATCAATACGACACACGACGTCTGCATTCAGTTCAGGACAAACGACGGCTCAGCTTCCGATCTCAGTGTATTTTCGAGTCTGTACTTTTGCATTTTATTGAGTCTAGAAGTATGTACTCTGAGTAATGCTGAGCTCTTGGAACTTAGTTTATAAGCCTACCCAAAATCCCAAAGCTCCACCAAAACAAAATTGCCCACAAGTCCCTTTTGTTCCACTCTGTGCTCTGGAGACAGAGTTCGGGCCGAACTCTGCCTCCACACAGAGTTCGGGCCGAACTCTGTCTCCTAAAAATCAGGAACCCTAATTTTAGGGTTAGCTGGATTGCTAGCTGTCCAACGGCCAAATTTTTGAATTTCCCTAACAGAATTCTGGCCGAATTCTGCCTCAAAAATCAGTATAAATAGGGCATGAATTCTCTCATTTTCATTTACTCAATCTTCTCTTCTCTTCTCTTCTACAAGCTCAATAAGCCATACCCTTCCCATCTACTAGCCACAAGCCTCCTAAGTCTCGAGTGCTCAGCATCTCTCAGTTAGGAATCTTGTGCAAGAGTGAAGAAGTCGCTTGGACAATTCCAAGCAAATCGCCACTGCGATTCTCTGTAAAGAAGTTGACGTGCTCTTCTGAAGTAAAGGCACGGGTTGTAACTACTATTTCACAAATAGTGGATTTAATCCTGAGCTAGAGTTCTCAGGCCTGGACTAGTCCTCCACGAGGGAAACCAGGTTAAAATCGCCGTGTTTGCGTATGCTCTCTTGTTTCTCTTTTATATTCCGCATTCTACTCTGATTATTCATTGTTAGTGAAAGAGTTAATTTTAATTGGTTATTTTTATATAAACTCTATTCACCCCCCCTCTAGAGTTGCCAAACTGTTCTTCAATTGGTATCAGAGCTCTGTTCTCTTTATAAGGATTAACATCCTAAGAGCTGATCCATGGCAACCACACAATCCTTGATCTCCAATCATGGTGAAGGTCAGTCCACTCATAGGCCTCCCCTATTTGATGGGACTAACTATACATATTGGAAAACAAGGATGAGTTTTTATCTGAAGTCTCTAGACTTTGACCTGTGGACTGTCGTAACTGATGGTTACAAAAAGCCCGCCAGAATAGTTGTCGATGGTGACCTCATTGAGAAACCACACGACAAATATTCTGTCGAGGAGAAGAAACAGGCAAGTCTAGATGCTAGGGCTATTAATGCTTTATTCTGTGCTATAGACAGGAACGAGTTTAACAGGGTCTCTACATGCACCACTGCTCATGAAGTATGGAGACTTCTAGAAGTGACGCATGAAGGAACCACTCAAGTCAAGGAATCAAAAATAAGCCGCCTCACTCAAGAGTACGAAGCCTTCAAGATGAAGCCAAATGAGACGATCACTCAAATGTTTACAAGATTCCTCGACATCATCAATCCGTTATCCTCGCTTGGTAAGCAGTACTCAAACCATGAAAAGATCCGCAAGCTACTCAGAGGGTTACCAAAGATTTGGAACCCTAAGGTGACAGCCATCATAGAAGGGAACGATCTCACTACTATGTCTATGGAGACTTTGATGGGCAAGCTCATGACTCACGAGCTTGACCTCAAGGACTTTGAAGAGCCTGCTCCAAAGACTAGGGAGATCGCACTCAAAGCTCATCGACGAAAGGTTGATCACGATGAGACTGAAGATGATAACTCAGATGATGAAGACCAAGCTCTCATGGTACGTAACTTCAAGAAATTCCTTCGCTTTAATCAAAGAAAGAAGGAACCACAAGAAGACGATGAAGAAGAGCCAACCTGCTATGGTTGCAAAAAGACTGGACACGTCAGGAGAGACTGTCCACTCTTAAAGAAGAGCAACCGGTATGAAAAGCCCTACAAGAAGAACTCGTCGAAAAGATATGCCAACACAAGCATTTGGCATGAAAGCGAAGCAAGTGACTCCGAGGAAGAAAAGAAATCTCCTCAAGACAAAGCAAATATGTGCCTCATGGCAAATTCCACCAAGGTATCAAACGAAACTTTAGATGACTTCTCTTTTGATGAACTTGGCGATGCTTTCACTGATTTACTTGATGATCACAAAAAGGTCATCGGTAAATACAAGCATGCCAAGGACAAAATCAAAAGTCTTGAAGACAAGATACAAAGTATGTCTTCACTTCTTGATAATGTTAGAGACACTTCTTCCACTGATGCCACAAATGAAGTATCGAAGCTTAAAATAAGCTTACACGATGCTGAAATACGTATTGAGCAACAAGCTCAAGAGATCACTACTCTTAACACGTTGCTTGCTGAAGAAAAGAGTAGACACAAAATCTCTATGACTAAGATATATGGTTTGAATACTAAAGTTGATGAATTGCAAGCTGTTTCTAAAAGATTAGAAACTAAATTGGGAAAACAGGTTGCTCAACCTCAAACCCAATCACATGGGCACAACACCACTCATGCTAGTCAATCTCATCATTCTCATAAAACACATAACCATGCTTTTATGTACACAAACTTTCAATCACGTGCACGTAAGAATACTCCTCATACACATCATACTGCACAAAGACACAGCCAATATCACTCCACATATAGACATCATACCATGCCACATCAACATGCCATGCCACGTAGACAAAATCATCATGATATGTCACATAGGCAAAATCATCATGTCATGCCACAACATCACACTATGCCATATAGACATTTTCAGCATGCCACTCCTCATAGACAATATTATCATGCTATGCCACATAGACATCATGACCATACCACTCACTCTATGCATGGTCATCATTACCATGCTAACTCTTCACATCATCCTCATCCTGGTACTTATAGATATCATTCACATGCTCCCAGTATAAATAAAAATACTATCTGTACCTACTGTGGATCACATGGACACATCTCACCACAGTGTAGAGTTAGAAGACTTGTAGACAAGAAAGTATATGCATGGTTTCCGAAGACTAACTTTTCAGGACCCTCAAGAAACTGGGTACCAAAGGTCACATCTACTCTTGATGTAGGTGGACCTTCCCTCTTCAACTGAAAGTAAGTGGATTCTCGATAGTGGATGCTCGCGACATATGACGGGAGACGCAAATCTTTTTGCATCACTATCGATGAAAAGAGAAGGATACGTATCCTTCGGTAACAATCTCAGAGGGCACATAATAGGTAACGGTATCATTGGTCATCCTCCTTCTCCTGTCATAAAGGATGTCTGCCTGGTGACCGAGTTAAAGCATAACCTGCTCAGCATTAGCCATCTTGCTGATCATGGATATGATATTAACTTTGGACAAAACTGTTGCTATATCTATGATAGGTCAACAGGAGACATTGTTTTTGAAGGGAAAAGAGAGGACAATATCTATATTTTCTATCTCTCTATAAATACTAACCATGCAGGTAGATGTTTATATGCCCACAAAGACGAACGACTACTATGGCACCAGCGTCTTGGTCACGCTAATATGGATACTATATCCAGACTATCGACCAAGAAGCTAGTAAGAGGATTGCCAGAAATCACATTCAAAAAGGACACGATATGTGCAGAATGTGAACTAAACAAAGCCACAAAATCCTCATTTCATTCCATTAACTCTGTAAGTACCACTAGACCTCTGCAATTACTTCATATGGATTTATTTGGGCCTAGTAGAATAGCTAGTCTTGGTGGCAAGCTATATGCTTTTGTGATTATTGATGATTTTTCAAGATTTACTTGGGTTTTCTTTCTCGCTAATAAAAGCGAAGCTATTTCTGTTTTCAAAATCTTTGTAAAGAAAGTTCAAAACGAAAAAGGCTACATGATTACTCGAATCCGAAGTGATCATGGAGGCGAATTCGTAAATTCTGATTTTGAAAATTTTTGTAATACAAATGGTTTTGATCATGAATTTTCTTGTCCGAGAACTCCTCAACAAAATGGTGTTGTGGAGCGGAAGAATAGGACTCTTGGCGATATGGCTAGAGTCATGTTGAATAAGTTTTCTCTTCCGAAATATTTTTGGGCTGAGGCTGTAAGTACAGCATGCCACATTTTGAATAGGGTGCTTATTCGTCCCATTACGAAGAAAACACCCTATGAGCTTTGGTTTGGGAGAACCCCAAATGTTTCCTATTTTAAAGTTTTTGGCTGCAGATGTTTTATCCTTAACACCAAAGACAACTTAGGCAAATTTGATGCCAAAGCTGACGATGGTATCTTTCTTGGGTATGCCGCCAAGAGTAAGGGATATAGAGTTTTCAATAAACGCTCACTTATTGTGGAAGAGTCAACTAATGTGACTTTTGATGAAGATAACAGTGCAGCAAATACTCTTGATGATGATGTTGAGCCATCAACTTCCACTCCAATGAATACTCCTACCAAAACTAATTCTCTGGATGGTTTGCCTAAGAAATTTTCTTTCAAACCTTCTCATCCAGAAAATTTAGTCATAGGTGAAGTATCACGTGGAGTTACTACAAGATCATCATTAAGAGACTCTATTGCTAGCACTGCCTTCATTTCACAAGTAGAGCCTAAAAACATTTCTGAAGCTTTTACTGATGAATTTTGGATTTCTGCTATGCAAGAAGAACTCAACCAATTTGAGAGGAGCCAAGTATGGGAACTAGTTCCTAGACCGGCTAATCACTCAATCATTGGTACTAAATGGGTTTTTAGAAACAAAGTAAATGAAGATGGTTCAGTCACACGGAACAAAGCTCGTCTAGTAGCTCAAGGATACAACCAAGAGGAAGGTATCGACTACGATGAGACGTATGCTCCGGTTGCTAGACTAGAATCCATTCGGATGCTTTGTGCTTTTGCCAATCATCAGAACTTTAAATTATTTCAAATGGATGTTAAAAGTGCTTTCTTGAATGGTTTTATTAAGGAGGAAGTTTATGTTAAACAACCCCCTGGCTTTGAAAATCACAAATTTCCCGACCATGTGTTCAAGCTGAAGAAAGCGCTTTATGGCCTTAAACAAGCTCCCAGAGCTTGGTATGAAAGGCTAAGCAGCTTCTTGCTTGAGAAAGGTTTTTCTAAAGGGAAAATTGACACTACACTATTTATCAAATCTCTCAAAGACACCATTTTATTAATTCAGATTTATGTTGATGATATTATTTTTGGGTCTACTGATGAAACTCTTTGTCAAGAATTTGCCAAGTGTATGCAGACAGAATTTGAGATGAGCATGATGGGAGAGCTCAACTACTTTCTTGGTCTGCAAGTAAAACAACTGGCTAATGGAACTTTCATCTGTCAATCGAAGTACACCAAGGACATGCTGAAGAAGTTCGATCTTGATAGCATCAAACCAATCAGTACGCCTATGGCTACTTCAACCAAACTTGAACCAGATGAGAGCGGCAAACCGGTTGATCAACGTAAGTATCGAGGTATGATAGGCAGCTTACTATATTTGACTGCTAGTCGCCCTGATATTATGTTTAGTGTTTGCCTGTGTGCTAGATATCAAGCAAATCCTAAGGAATCGCACATGACCGCAGTTAAGCGTATCTTTCGATACCTTAAAGGTACGGTTACAGTGGGCCTGTGGTATCCCAAGTCAACATCATTTGACCTCATTGGTTACTCTGATGCTGACTTTGCTGGATGCAAGGTCGACCGTAAAAGTACGAGTGGCACGTGTCATTTGCTAGGAAAGGCTTTAGTCTCATGGTTTAGCAAAAAGCAGAATTCTGTCGCACTATCCACAACAGAGGCTGAATATATAGCAGCTGGGCGTTGTTGTGCACAAATCCTGTGGATGAAGCAAACCCTTGAAGACTACAATTTATCTTTCATGCATATTCCTATATTCTGTGACAATACTAGTGCCATCAATTTAACTAAGAACCCTGTCTGTCACTCACGCACTAAACACATTGAGATCAGACACCACTTTTTGCGTGATCATCAGCAAAATGGCACGATTAACTTAGAATTTATTGACACTGATCATCAGCTAGCAGATTTCTTTACTAAGCCACTATCCGAAGAGCGCTTTAATTTTCTTTGTCGTGAACTTGGAATCTTAGATGAAGCAGTCATAAATTGAAACTCACCTGCGTAAATATCGAGTATATTGTGATTCCTTTACGAAGAATTTGGTATGGGTACAAGCCGAAAGGGCCCTTCTGACAACAAGGCGTAAAAGCCTAAGCGACACGGTGCACTAGTCTTCAGGACTACCGCTAGCTGGGATCCGGCCCCTGCAGCTAACCCATGGCAAATTTGGACTATTGAACTGCAGTATATGTCCTTATTTATTATATGGCTTGTTTCGATTTAATATTGCCTAATTGACATTTTCTAAAAGTTCATTCTACTTTCTGTATACCTCTTATTTGCATTCAACACTCTTTGTTTTCCCCGACTATCATTTTGTTTATTTATTTTCTTCCTGACTTTTGCCTTTTTTCAGTTCTGGACTATTGAACCAGAACTCGGGCCGAACTCTGCCCCTATCAGAGTTCGGGCCGAGTTCGGTCCCAAGGGTCCAGAATCGGGATCTGTCTCAGCCGTTGGATCAATTCTCATCCAATGATCATTAAATCACCCGACCTAAGACTAAACCCTACTTTATGTCGGGATTCTACCTCTCTCCTTCACTATTACCACCTTTTCTCACCTATATACACTCTTTCCTTGAAACCCTAACCTTAGTTTTTGATCCAGAGTACCCCATTGCTTCTCAAATCAACAAAAAGGTGTCTCCTCTCCAACAGAATATCTTGATCTTCTTGAGCCAAGTTCTTGGGAAAGGCTTGTTGATGCTCGCTCGTTCCATTTTCCCAACGGACTTTCTCTTGAAAGCTTCAAGGACGATCTGTGCACTCCTTACACACGTCCTCGAAAGCTCATGACAAAATATCTCAACCCATATTTTTCTGATCTTCATTGGATCATTTCTAACACCATTCTACCCAAGATCGGTTCCCCTGATGAAATCACTTATCTTGAAATTTCTGCTCTTTATCATCTTCACTTTGGAATTCATTTCAATCTTCCACGTACTATGATGGACTGGATGATTCGCTGTAGGAGGAAACCACGAGCTTTGGTTTATCCTCTGTATCTTCCTATGATCTTTCGTGCTTTTCATATACCACTTGATGCCTGTCCGTTTCTGCCGGCACCTACCTTTTTATCTCCGGCACGACTCCTTCAGCCTATTGCTGCTACTGATTTGTCTGCTGATGAGGAGCCTGACGCCCCTTCACTCGGTCAGACTGCACCTCCTGCCACTTTGGATTCACTTCAGACTATGCTTCGCGATCGGTTTGCTATTGAGGATGATCGCTGGACGCAGCATGATTACCGTACCACTCTGCAGATTAGTGCCCTTGGGAACTCTCTGCATGATATGCGGTATTCACTTGCTCGTCATCCTGATCTGCATGTGCCTATTGAGCGGGATCCAGCGCGCGCGGGTTATCGCATTGATGATCCGTGGGTCATGCAGTATATGGATCCAGATGATACTTTTGTGGATCTTCAGATGTTCCAGGACCTCTTCGTTGGATCTTTCCCTGGTCCATCAGATGTTCCAGGACCTTCTCGTGCTCCATGATGGAGATTGGCTACTATCTGCTGCTGCTGCTACTGCTGATGATCGTAGTTTCCTAGTTGCTTTAGTTATTTCAGTTATTATGGATTACTGTACTGAATTTATGTCTTACTTTGATGATGTGCTTGACATTTTGGTTGGTGGATGACACTTTATATTTTTCATTCGTAGTTTTATTTCAGTGACTTATTTTATTAGCATTATACTGTTTCTTCTCTGCCTGGTGTGGTTGGCCTCCTATTCATTGTTTATACTGCTCTTTACATATTTTTAAAATATACAGTTTCTATGCGTCGTCATATTGTTAACTGACAAAAGGGGGAGAAATAATGTATGTGCCTTTTTGGATATCTGTCGGTGCTTGTTGTGCTTTTGGGAAAATATTATTTATCAGGCCACAGGTTCTATGCATCTTTTACGGGGGAGCTATCTGAGTTCTAGCTCGTCACCGTTCGCTGATTACGGGGGAGCTATCTGATTCTAGCTCGGCTCTGTTTATGGGGGAGCTGTGTTATAGTGATCTGTGTCCAGGTATGAATATTGAAATATACATTTATTATTTTGTCAATTATCAATATGGGGGAGATTGTTGACACAAAGTCACAGTCAACCAGATATTGACTACATTGACTAAATAATATCTGTATAAAATCAATACGACACACGACGTCTGCATTCAGTTCAGGACAAACGACGGCTCAGCTTCCGATCTCAGTGTATTTTCGAGTCTGTACTTTTGCATTTTATTGAGTCTAGAAGTATGTACTCTGAGTAATGCTGAGCTCTTGGAACTTAGTTTATAAGCCTACCCAAAATCCCAAAGCTCCACCAAAACAAAATTGCCCACAAGTCCCTTTTGTTCCACTCTGTGCTCTGGAGACAGAGTTCGGGCCGAACTCTGCCTCCACACAGAGTTCGGGCCGAACTCTGTCTCCTAAAAATCAGGAACCCTAATTTTAGGGTTAGCTGGATTGCTAGCTGTCCAACGGCCAAATTTTTGAATTTCCCTAACAGAATTCTGGCCGAATTCTGCCTCAAAAATCAGTATAAATAGGGCATGAATTCTCTCATTTTCATTTACTCAATCTTCTCTTCTCTTCTCTCCTACAAGCTCAATAAGCCATACCCTTCCCATCTACTAGCCACAAGCCTCCTAAGTCTCGAGTGCTCAGCATCTCTCAGTTAGGAATCTTGTGCAAGAGTGAAGAAGTCGCTTGGACAATTCCAAGCAAATCGCCACTGCGATTCTCTGTAAAGAAGTTGACGTGCTCTTCTGAAGTAAAGGCACGGGTTGTAACTACTATTTCACAAATAGTGGATTTAATCTTGAGCTAGAGTTCTCAGGCCTGGACTAGTCCTCCACGAGGGAAACCAGGTTAAAATCGCCGTGTTTGCGTATGCTCTCTTGTTTCTCTTTTATATTCCGCATTCTACTCTGATTATTCATTGTTAGTGAAAGAGTTAATTTTAATTGGTTATTTTTATATAAACTCTATTCACCCCCCCCCCCTCTAGAGTTGCCAAACTGTTCTTCAGCCCTAACCAAGCATTGAGGCATGGCCGGCCATAAGAGGGCTCCCATTCATTTCTTTCCATTCTATTAAATCTATTTCTTTCTTAATTTAGTGTCCATCCCAAGTAGAGCCACTCCTCCACCAATCTCTCCCAAATCCTACTCATTTTCTTACATATTCTGTTGGATTGTATCTCGTTTCTGGTTGAGCGCTCAAATGGGGATGCACAAATGGGGGGCGACAATGGAGTTAGTAATTTAGTCCCACATCGGTTCGGGGGTAGGATCATATGGTGTAAATAATTAGGATTGGTTCAGGCCTTATATGAGAATTCTCTTTTAAGGCATATGGGCCAAATTCAATATCACACCTCATGAGCCAGCTTCGATTCGGGTCACACCGCGTTCCCAACAAGTGGTATCAGAGCTAGGTTACGGGACTAGTTTGGACAGCTTTAATTGGTTTGAGATAAATGGTGTTGAACGTTCATGTGTATCATCGGATTATACATGTTCTTCTTAAGGTGAAGTAGGAGGATCAACTAAACGAATTGACTTCAAAGATAGGTTTGACGAGCCCAAGGTAGAGCAAGACTTGTGGTTGGCACATAATTGTGGTGTAAATGAATGTGTCAGGCTTGGTTTTGTGGTCAAACAGATCGAGACAACAATTTAGATCTCCTAGGTACTCGGCTGGCGGGAACGAGTAAAGGTAGCCGGAGTGTGCTAAGCTTGTCCGGTTAGCGGGAACGTACAAAGGTAGCCGGAGTGTGCTAAGGGTGTTTGGCTAGCGGGAAAGAACAAATGGTAGCCGGGTGTGCTAGGTTGCTCGGTCAGTAGAAACAAACTAAGGTGGAGATTGTTTGATTGTATCTTGTTTTCGGTTGAGCGTTCAAATGGGGGGTGCACAAATGGGAGGAGACAATGGAGTTGATAATTTAGTCCCACATCGGTTATGAGATGGGATCATGTGGTGTAGGTAATTGGGATTGGTTCAAGCCTTACATGAGAATTCTCTTTTAAGGCATATGGACCCTATTCAATATCGTACCTTATGGGCCAGCTTCGGTTCGGGACACCGCGTTCCCAACATACTCTCTACATAAGAGGGAATGTAGAAGGAGCTTAGAGAGTAGGAGCAAGGAGAGGTATCAATTTGCTAGGAGCTACCTGTCCGGATAGTACCCATTTGGTTTTTTATTAGGAATCCATCTCCCAATAGGTATACACCTCACTTTCCTTGTTATTTAGACTCTATTTGCTATATTGAATCCTTACGAATTCACCCTTGGACTAGCACTACCCATAGAAAGAGTTTTGAGAGTAATGAATCTCTATTTGGAAGCTACAATGAGTTTTATGCCATTTTTGAAGGAATTTCGAGAATGACACACAACGTGTTTGATATTAGGTTTGTTAGACCTAATTAGTATAGATTTGGTTGGGTATGTCTAGTTCGTGTCCACAAATGAATACGTGTACGTCGTGTCATGATAAGATAGGACATGGGATCAATTTAGGGTTTTTGGACTCCTACACATGTGGTGCACATGCTCTATTTTACATGACACTTAACACTAGCTTAGAAGGTCACTAATTATGTTTAAATAGATATATTGGACTTGTCTATGTGGTTGGGTAGGATTCGGACAAGGTTTGGTATAGGTATCTTAGCCGTATCACAACCGTATCGTGGATTAGTGCGATACGGGGTGGTGCACACCAAGTATGTGTTTGGGCCTAGGTGTGGGTCTTGTTGATACACATGTGTAAGTACCCTTATTAGACTAGTGTGTGTGTGTGTGTGTGTGTGTGGATACTTATTAGTGCCTATGTCAATATAGGGGTTATGTACATGTGTATATGTGTCTCTATATATAAATATAATTATATACATTACATATGTGTGGGTGTTTGTGTGTGTCATTAGACACATAGGGGTATGTGACACCTATGTGGATATAACTACTGTCCTATATGTGCATATCTATATATATGTGTATGTGTTGTGAGGGTGATACCCTACACACTTGCGTGTGTACGTATGTGAGTGATGGGTAAGGATAGATAGGAAAATGGATGAATAAATGTATAGACAGGTAGTGAAGCAGGTAGAAGAGGGTGGACTGCTATTAGCAATAGTTCTAGTAGGTAATAGGAAACAAGTGTCAAGTGTTGGAATAGGCAGGTGAAATGTTCACCTGTGCACATGTGTGCACAGGGAGGACTGGACTACAGGAAAGAAGCCAACAGCGGGCAGTGGCATGCAGCAGGTGCGCCCCTGTGCACTGGCCAAGGAAGCCTTGGCTTATGTAGCCTACTACAGGGCAAGGAAGTCCAGGGTGCAGGACATTAGCTACTAGGCAAAGCAGTTACAGCAGTGCATTGGCAGCAATGCACAGCAGATGGTGTGCAGCAGCAGGAATTTCTGTAGCACCCAGTTTTCCAAATAAGGGTAATTTTAAAATTTTGTGTTTATAATTATTTTAATAATGATATTTAATTCATGATATGATTTTTGGTAATTTTAAACCATTTTTAAAATTATTTAAATCAATGACTTGTGGTTTTGACGTTTTGCTAGTGAAACCCTAAAGACTGTTTGACCTAGAGCCTAGCCATGTGATTATGATATTTTAATGTCATTTTTGGCCTAAGAATATTTTTGTATTTGATCTCTTTGAATTATTTTGATATTATTTTATTATTTATGATATTGTTTTGGGGTTATTTGAGTCGGGTTCGAATTTCAACTCAATCCGACTTGAAACGGGGACCCAGGGGTAGTTGACTCTAGTGGGACCCACACACTAGTTAGGCATGGCCCACATGATATTAATTTTAGTCCACATGATAGAAATATTTTAGTTAGAGGTTATACTAATTATTATGGATAAGGTTAGTGTGATTAGAGACTTTAGAATGACTAATTTAGCCCCAACCAATTAGCCCTTTTCTAATACTCATAGAATAGGTTAGTGGGGGCATTTTGGACCTTACCATAATAGGACAAATAGCCCATATGACCAGCCACTTTGGGAGAGGATAGGCTCAAGTTCATTCATTATTCTCATCCACACTCTCTCTCTTGTTCTTCCCCAAATTCCTAGAGAGCAATCCCTAGCAATTTCTCCACCAAATCCTTCCATTTCGTCACCAAATCTTCTTCTTTCCTTCTCCATTCTAGCCAAGGAGGAAGCTACCCAAGTTTGGGAGGATTCGGAGCTCGTTCGTGTCCTTTTGGAATCTCTACGTGTCGGTGTCGCTCCGGGAAGGCTTTTCTTCGATTCGATCTATCGGGAGGTATAAATCCCTTCTCCTTTTCATTTCCTCATGCATATAGGTCTATTTTAAACCCATAGGAATGATTCCCACGGTTGTATCTCTATTTGTGTCCATTTTGTGTCCATTTGGAGGTCATAGGAGTGTCCTTTGTGTTGTGGATGTGTTCATGTTACATATATAGATTTATATATATATATATATATTGTAATGAGAGTGTATCTATATTTATATATGTAATAAATGGTTCATGATGATTATATAATCAATTTTGTGAGTGTGGTTCCTCATATTATTATTGCTATTATTATTGTGGATAATTAGGATATATATTGTGTATTCTTTTGGCTCAAACTATCTAAATCCGTCATGATTTTTATCCACGTTTTTAATTTCAGCCCTAACTTAGAAATGTCATAACTTCTAGCTCAAAGCTCGGTTTAATCTTCCGTTTTTTTTAAAAGAAGCGTATTGAAGTTAGATTTCCAAAAACATGTATTAATAGGCCTAATTATTTCTGTAACTTTCTGGAGAATTATTTGAGTGTCAGCTGTACGAAAGACAAACGCGTTCTCGGTGTTTTTGCGATTTCGGGAGTTTCCGGAAACGAAAACGCGATCCGTTTGAAGTTTCGGAAAGCTAACACATAGATCTATAACATACTTTAATCCTAGAATTTAATTCATGCTGAGTTGGTACAGTATTGATTATTAGTAGGAGTTACTATTCGGCATATGCATTTTGTGCACCCTTGTGTGTAATATAATGTTCTATTTAATTTTAACCCATGTTAATGTATATACATTATGTAACTAAATAGAGAATGCAAGCATGAGTAAATGGTTAAATAAATGATGTATGAGGTATAAGTATCCTATCTAATGTAAGCATGTATAAGTATGGCTTGTAATGAATATGTAGGTTCCATAGTATGTAATGTATGGTGCATATAGTAGTGCAAGAGAATATATAAATGATGAATGAATGCAAACATGAATGTAATGTAATAATATATGTAATGTATGCAATATACAAGTTAATGAGATGTAATGTTCTATGTTAACACAAATCCTATATTACCTCATGTACCCCCTTACACTATGTTGACACTATCACACTTGATACATTGTTCACTTCCACTTTGACACTCTTTGATATGTATACATTATGTATGCCCATTTAACCCTCACTAGATCCTTTGCCATGTTCACTTACACACATATAGCCTCTTAAATAAGTATTTATGAATATAGTTAACTTAGCTATGTATGTATATTATATATATATTAGCATATTGTGTTGTAATATATAAGTTTATATAACCATTTGAAATGCCATGATTATAGACCTAATGTTGAATACCAATATATGTATGTGTATATATGTGTAGACATATATAGCTTAAAGTAATATATTACCTAGTGTATATCCAATGTGAATTCTTGCCTATTTGAGTATTGAATAATTGCATGCTATATAGAGTTGGGTATATGTTGGCTTGTATAGCCTTGTATTGATGTGTGCTTGCTAGGATAGTCTTGGTTAGGCCTAGTAAGACTTACTGGGTTAGGACATGACCTAGTTTGACCTAGTTTGACTAGTACAGTTGACCAGAGTTGACTTTTTGACCAAAAGTCAACTGTAAGTCAACCTTTGACCCCGATTGACCTAGTTTGACTTGGATTGATTTTCTATGACCTTGTTTGACCTTAGTTGTCCTAGTATGACCCAGTATGACCTAGTATGACCTAGTTTAGCTTGGTGTGACTTAGGTTTGACTTAGATTTGACCTAGATCGACCTAGATTCATTCAGAATGCATTGTAATGCATCTTATTATCATTTTGGACTCATAGTGACTTGTACTGTTCTATAGGAGACAGACACCACTCCTCGGACAGTATATTCTCTTCAGACACTCAGGTTATCAGGCGAGTACATTCTCTGACTGTTTCATACTTGTATGGATTTACATTCTTGCTCTAGATTATTGTACTTGATGCTGACACGATTCATTATCACGGATTGGTACTATATGGATCTTCTTCTGAGATGTTATCTCCTTGTATTCACTAAGTACATATTGTGATGTGCATTTTACTTACATGTTGTATTTATTGAATACCCTTATCATTGTACACTCATTGTGCATATTGTACTCTCAGTATCACATTGAGCCATTGTACAAGCCATTGTACAAGCCATTGTACAAGCTATTGTACAAGTCATTGTATAAGGTAACGTAACTGAATTGGATCCTTGTGTATTGATTGGGGAGGGAGAGTAGAAATGGTTATGTGATCAATCGTATTGTATAAGAAATTATATATGTCCATTGTACACCCACGTACAAAGGAGTCCCATTTTATTGTATAATCTAACCCGTTTACATAACCATATTGTGCTCTAAAATCACATGTTCCTTACAGTTCTTACTTATCATATTTAGATATTTTCTGTTATCAAATCTCTACTGTTTTTTATATATCTTCTTCTTTCAGCGTTTCATGTACTTTACTCTATTGCATGCTTTATATTTTCTAACTCGTTATGAACTGCATGAGATGTTTTGTGCTCGCTCCAGTCCTGACTGGACCTGTTGATAAATTTTACAGATAGCCTGGAGGTTGCCTGCTAGCCTAGAGGAGACAGTAGAGGTTGCATAGATAGCTAGGGTTTTTGCTTATAGTTTATTTTCAGTCATCTTGAGTTGTATTTATGGATTACTGTATTTGGGTTTTGAGATGTATTCTGAGTTTGTATCTTAGACACTTAGACTTCTATCTGTTGTATCTCTTTTCGATTTCATGTTTTATCTATCTTCCTTTATGCTCTACCTTAGATGTGATTGAGTTTACATTATGCTATGTCACCCCCATTCGGGGAGTATAAACTGTTTAGTCTTATACTGTTAGATGCATTGAGACCTAGGACAGCGTTCTACCGCCGATACTGCGGCGTAGGCTGGGCGTTGTTACGTTCTCGTGCCCTAACTCTAGGGTGCGGGTCATGACACGTTTTTGGTGGTGGCCCATGCAGGACTAGTTTATATAGTGGTATTCGAACTTGAGTACCACTACAGCCTGCAGTAGGATTAGGATATATTTTTGAAGGTACTCAATCACAGTTAGGATCCCTTGAGAGATTCCTGGGACGACCCTTGAGAATCTTATTTTAACTTCGATTTGAAAACTCTTCTTCCCTTAATTTAATTATCTTTACTTTCTGTTGTTAAACTTGATTTTTATAGATTATTGTTGAATTCGAGTTGTATTTATTGATTTTGATGGATGATTGTCGAATTTGAATTTTGATGCTAGCTATTGCATCCGAGTTTGTATTTGATAGATTTTTGTTCATTTTTGAATTTTGGTGTTCGTTGATAAATTGATTTGATTTTTGGGTATTCATTGTTGATTTAAGTTAATTTTTGGCAAGATAAAATTATATGGGCTAGGTCATCTATGTTATGGAATCTAGTCTTCTATAGTCGCATTAGCCAGCATGGTGAGGACATATAGTCTGACTCTGGATATATTTCTCGGGTGTAGAAATTTAAGGTTTTCGCAGCCAAGCTAGCGGTACCGCAAAAATGTTAAATACCATGATTCTAGAGATATGTGCATAAGTCAAGGGCTCTGTGATTATCGTAGCCTTGCTTACTAGTATGACGAGGATTTAGAGTACCATGATTTTGGATAGACGCATATGATTATCAGATTATTATTTGTTTGTTTGTCTAGTTTTCTATTATTTAACTCAGGGGTAAGTTTAGTTGGTTTTATAAACCTTGTGTAATTTCTTGCTATGAGTTTTTCATAATACAATGAATCGATGATTTTGTTAGACTTTAGTTTGAATTTGATATTTTAACTCTGGATTTCAAAACGGTTCCTTCTTTAAACAGATAAGCAGAACCGATTTTATCGTTATTTCTTTCTTGCTATTATTCTTGTATTAAATAATAATGATAATAAAACTGTCTTGATTTCGTCAATCACCTGCTTGCAATTTTGGTAGGAATTCAAATGTTAGTCTTAACGTAGAATTAATTTTTTTATATTGGGACATGAGAATATATATATATGAATACATATAGCAGACACTTTGCTTAACACGTATGCATGCTACACTTGATTTTCCACCTACCTGAATACATATTAATATGTTGTTGATGTTAAATTTTCAAAACCCTAATATTTCTGATTCTCTGCTTTTCCTAGCTTAACCCGTAATTTAAATATAAAATTTTATGATAATAGTTTTATTTATACCACTGCACATGTATGTTATACATAGGGTGTCAATTCAAAAAAAAAAATTTGGTTGAGTTTTGTGTTAAATTTAAAAAATCTGAGACTGTGTGCATATTAACCCTTAATATTGAATTCCAAATGTTTAGTTTAAATTGCTGTTTTATTTTGTTTAATATAATATTTAAAGCTGTGTACATTGTTGTATGCAGGGATATAATGTTAGGTTTCATATTCTTACATGTTAGTTTGTGATAAACATTGAGTTGGTTTTAATGTTCAAATTTCTCCAAAATCTTGAAAACTAGTTACATGTTAACATTTTTACATTGATTTCCATGTTTAGTTAAATTTCAGATTTAACATGTAATATCGAACTGTATGCGTAGATAAATGTATTGGTAATATGTTAGGGTTTTATTATCATGTTAGGATGTATTGGGAGCATTGAGATTAGTCGTGATGTTTCAACCCCTAAATTTTGAAATTGTATTATGTTAATATTGCACTGGTTTAAATGTTATCTTGTTTTCAGATTTTATATGTAAACGTTGAACTAAAACTGGGTTTAACCTTTCAATACTAAGTTATAACCCTGTACAAGGACACACACACACTCTAACATAGTATATACTGTCTTTTAACCAAACCCTTCCCCTCTATGTTATGATTGTATATCTAGATAGATATATAGAGAGCTTAGGCATACATGTTATAATATATATAAATATATAACTAAGTCTCTACCTTTTTATATATATATATTTAGCTATGCATGTTATGATTAAATAAGTTACGTATTGTAGATTGTTTAACCAATATGCCATGATTAGTGTAACTTGATAGTCGTTGAATTGAAACACAATCCCCATATACACTTTCATGTATATTCACGTACACCCATGCCTACTATCTAACCATATGAACATGTCCCCATACACATAATGCTAGCTTTTTCCTCTCTAACGCTCTCTCTCTATATATATTGTGATTGGATTTCAATGTAATCGACTTTCGTTAATTAAACTTGTAATTTTTATTTTCTTGGGATAGTACCCCTTTTAGATGATTGGTGGTTACCTTTCTTTATTATTTTTTTGATGAGTACCAGTTTTCACATAGGATGGTAGACTGTCTTACAGTTTTGATGATTTGATATTTTTGTATCTTTTCTCGTTTAGCACCCTGGATTGCTTGTGTGTTTTGATACCCTATAACCGATTTGATTAGCATGACTAGTATACCTAGATGAGACTTCACTGTCACCGTATGCCATGACCCTGTATGTCGTCCTTTTGATGGTATGATTTGTTTAAGTTCTGGGACTTTGATTGTGGGGGTTTGACCTAGAGGGAGTATGGACCTTTTAATTTCGAGGACAAAATTTTTCTAAGGTGGGTAGAGTTGTAGCACCCAATTTTCCAAATGAGGGTAATTTTGAAATTTCGTGTTTATAATTATTTTAATAATAATATTTAATTCATGATATAATTTTTGGTAATTTTAAACCATTTTTAAAATTATTTAAATCAATGACTTGTGGTTTTGATATTTTGCTAGTGAAACCCTAGAGACTGTTTGACCTAGAGCCTAACCATGTGATTATGATATTTTAATGTCATTTTTGGCCTAAGAATATTTTTGTATTTGACCTCTTTGAATTATTTTGATATTATTTTATTATTTATGATATTGTTTTGGGGTTATTTGAGTCGGGTTCGAATTTCAACTCAATCCGACTTGAAACGGGGACCCGGGGGTAGTTGACTCTAGTGGGATCCACACACTAGTTACGCATAGCCCACATGATATTAATTTTAGTCCACATGATAGAAATATTTTAGTTAGAGGTTAGACTAATTATTATGGATAAGGTTAGTGTGATTAGAGATTTTAGAATGACTAATTTAGCCCCAACCAATTAGCCCTTTCCTAATACTCATAGAATAGGTTAGTGGGGGCATTTTGGACCTTACCATAATAGGATAAATAGCCCATATGACCAGCCACTTTGGGAGAGGATAGGCTCAAGTTCATTCATTATTCTCATCCACACTCTCTCTCTTGTTCTTCCCCAAATTCCTAGAGAGCAATCCCTAGCAATTTCTCCACCAAATCCTTCCATTTCGTCACCAAATCTTCTTCTTTCCTTCTCCATTCTAGCCAAGGAGGAAGCTACCCAAGTTTGGGAGGATTCGGAGCTCGTTCGTGTCCTTTTGAAATCTCTACGTGTCGGTGTCGCTCCGGGAAGGCTTTTCTTCGATTCGATCTATCGGGAGGTATAAATCCCTTCTCCTTTTCATTTCCTCATGCATATAGGTCTATTTTAAACCCATCGAAATGATCCCCACGGTTGTATCTCTATTTGTGTCCATTTTGTGTCCATTTGGAGGTCATAGGAGTGTCCTTTGTGTTGTGGATGTGTTCATGTTACATATATAGATTTATATATATATATATTGTAATGAGAGTGTATCTATATTTATATATGTAATAAATGGTTCATGATGATTATATAATCAATTTTGTGAGTGTGGTTCCTCATATTATTATTGCTATTATTATTGTGGATAATTAGGATATATATTGTGTATTCTTTTGGCTCAAACTATCTAAATCCGTCATGATTTTTATCCACGTTTTTAATTTCAGCCCTAACTTAGAAATGTCATAACTTCTAGCTCAAAGCTCGGTTTAATCTCCCATTTTTTTTAAAAAAAGCGTATTGAAGTTAGATTTCCAAAAACATGTATTAATAGGCCTAATTATTTCTGTAACTTTCTGGAGAATTATTTGAGTGTCAGCTGTACGAAAGACAAACGCGTTCTCGGTGTTTTCGCAATTTCGGGAGTTTCCGGAAACGAAAACGCGATCCGTTTGAAGTTTCGGAAAGCTAACACATAGATCTATAACATACTTTAATCCTAGAATTTAATTCATGCTGAGTTGGTACAGTATTGATTATTAGTAGGAGTTACTATTCGGCATATGCATTTTGTGCACCCTTGTGTGTAATATAATGTTCTATTTGATTTTAACCCATGTTAATGTACATACATTATGTAACTAAATAGAGAATGCAAGCATGAGTAAATGGTTAAATAAATGATGTATGAGGTGTAAGTATCCTATCTAATGTAAGCATGTATAAGTATGGCTTGTAATGAATATGTAGGTTCCATAGTATGTAATGTATGGTGCATATAGTAGTGCAAGAGAATATATAAATGATGAATGAATGCAAACATGAATGTAATGTAATAATAGATGTAATGTATGCAATATACAAGTTAATGAGATGTAATGTTCTATGTTAACACAAATCCTATATTACCTCATGTACCCCCTTACACTATGTTGACACTATCACACTTGACACATTGTTCACTTCCACTTTGACACTCTTTGATATGTATACACTATGTATGCCCATTTAACCCTCACTTGATCCTTTGCCATGTTCACTTACACACATATAGCCTCTTAAATAAGTATTTATGAATATAGTTAACTTAGCTATGTATGTATATTATATATATGTTAGCATATTGTGTTGTAATATATAAGTTTATATAACCATTTGAAATGCCATGATTATAGAGCTAATGTTGAATACCAATATATGTATGTGTATATATGTGTAGACATATATAGCTTAAAGTAATAGATTACCTAGTGTATATCCAATGTGAATTCTTGCCTATTTGAGTATTGAATAATTGCATGCTATATAGAGTTGGGTGTATGTTGGCTTGTATAGCCTTGTATTGATGTGTGCTTGCTATGATAGTCTTGGTTAGGCCTAGTAAGACTTACTGGGTTAGGACATGACCTAGTTTGACCTAGTTTGACTAGTGCAGTTGACCAGAGTTGACTTTTTGACCAAAAGTCAACTGTAAGTCAACCTTTGACCCCGATTAACCTAGTTTGACTTGGATTGATTTTCTATGACCTTGTTTGACCTTGGTTATCCTAGTATAACCCAGTATGACCTAGTATGACCTAGTTTAGCTTGGTGTGACTTAGGTTTGACTTAGATTTGACCTAGATTGACCTAGATTCATTCAGAATGCATTGCAATGCATCTTATTATCATTTTGGACTCATAGTGACTTGTACTGTTCTATAGGAGACAGACACCACTCCTCGGACAGTATATTCTCTTCAGACACTCAGGTTATCAGGCGAGTACATTCTTTGACCGTTTCATACTTGTATGGATTTACATTCTTGCTCTAGATTATTGTACTTGATGCTGACACGATTCATTATCACGGATTGGTACTATATGGATCTTCTTCTGAGATGTTATCTCCTTGTATTCACTAAGTACATATTGTGATGTGCATTTCACTTACATGTTGTATTTATTGAATACCCTTATCATTGTACACTTATTGTGCATATTATACTCTCAGTATCACATTGAGCCATTGTACAAGCCATTGTACAAGCCATTGTACAAGTCATTGTACAAGCCCTTGTACAAGCCATTGTACAAGTCATTGTATAAGGTAACGTAACTGAATTGGATCCTTGTGTATTGATTGGGGAGGGGGAGTAGAAATAGTTATGTGATCAATCGTATTGTATAAGAAATTGTATATGTCTATTGTACACCCACGTACAAAGGAGTCCCATTTTATTGTATAACCTAACCCGTTTACATAACCATATTGTGCTCTAAAATCACATGTTATTTACAGTTCTTACTTATCTTATTTAGATATTTCCTGTTATCAAATCTCTACTGTTTTTTATATATCTTCTTCTTTCAGCGTTTCATGTACTTTACTCTATTGCATGCTTTATATTTCCTAACTCGTTATGAACTGCGTGAGATGTTTTGTGCTCGCTCCAGTCCTGACTGGACCTGTTGATAAATTTTACAGATAGCCTTGAGGTTGCCTGTTAGCCTAGAGGAGACAGTAGAGGTTGCATAGATAGCTAGGGTTTTTGCTTATAGTTTATTTTCAGTCATCTTGAGTTGTATTTATGGATTACTGTATTTGGGTTTTGAGATGTATTCTGAGTTTGTATCTTAGACACTTAGACTTCTATCTGTTGTATCTCTTTTCGATTTCATGTTTTATCTATCTTCCTTTATGCTCTACCTTAGATGTGATTGAGTTTACATTATGCTATGTCACCCCCATTCGGAGAGTATAAACTGTTTAGTCTTATACTGTTAGATGCATTGAGACCTAGGACAGCGTTCTACCGCCGATACTGCGGCGTAGGCTGGGCGTTGTTACGTTCTCGTGCCCTAACTCTAGGGTGCGGGTCGTGACAATTCCCTACTAATTGGGGGCAGCACTTGGCAGTAGCAGATTGCTGTTGCAAAGAAAAAAATTGGAAGAAAATAGAAGGACATCAGCAGTACTCACTACTTGTTCAGAATCAAGCCTGCAGGAAATATGTAGAGGGAAGAGAGAAGCAGGAAGCAGCAACACTTGTTGAGGCTAACAACAGTGGGTGATAGAATTTAGGAAGGAAAGGTAAACAAGGGAGAGAGGAACCTGGTAGTAGTCACTACTGTAGGGGCAACATATTACCCGTGTGATGTGCACACATGTGTATCTTGGCAAGGGAGTTAGGTAGGTATTAGCTTATTAGGTGAATAGGTAGTTAGTAAAAGGAAGAAATGAAAGAGGAAGAGTCTCTATGCATTAGGCACAGGTAATAGCAGGGCTTACTGCCCTTGCAACTGCAGGGAATAGGAGTAGGGGTCTGCACAGGCACCCCTTGACATGTTGGTGACCCTATGTAGATCGTGCACAGGAACAGAACACATGCGTGCATGGAGAGGCCCTAATGAAGGTGTATGTACCCATATACCTATAGTCATTTATGAGAGGGTCAAAAGCATCAGTAGGAAAGGGTTAGAAATTGGGGAAATGTGGTTAGGTGAGTAAAGGTTTAGCTAGGATAAAGTGTATAGGTAAATGATTGGGTAAGGTATCTAGGTAATAGGATTGGTAAGTCTAATGGTAGATTCAAGGGTATATACATGTATTGAAATGTGTAAGTAATTTATAGATAGTAGGTAATGTGGCATAGTAATACCTAGGTGTAGGGTAGTAGGTAATAGGTATATGTAAGGTAATGCATATGGTAAGATACATAGGTAATTAGGTAAATTTGTAAGGTATTAGATCGTAGAGCCTATTGGTATACTATATAGGTAGATACATAGTGTATGGACCCAATATCATAGCGATAGACTCAAACAACCTAGAAATAGCTAGTTTGACCAAGTTTGTCTAGTTTGACATAGAGTTGACCTAGTTTGACTGTTTTAACCTAAAAATGACTTTATGACCTAGATTTGGATTAGTTTAACTTATATTCATTACAAAATTTGGTATTGATATAATATTCCATATTTAGGTCTTCGAGGCACTGTATCGGACAGTGTTGATACTACACACCGGATCTCTGACGAGTACATTCTTTGATAATTTTCTACTTATAGTATTTTCTATGTTTCTTGTATTTAGTGTAGATATCCTTGAATTCCTGACACGTTGGTTACACAGATTAGTATTTTTGGATCTCGTCATGAGATGTTATTTCCGTATATCTTAGTATACCCTGTGTAAGCTCCATTATTGTTCTTGTGCATTGTATAGACACCGATTCCTGAGAGGATTAGCTACCTTCTCATAGTATCCCGTGTCATAATGTACCATGGTTGGATCTACTGTACCAGTAGGGATGGAGAGTAGTAGTGTAGATATGTGATCATACCCTTTTCGTGCATGATATTGTTTTTCCGTGAGTATTAATCATATACTGCACGTATGATTGGTAATACCCCGCTACGCACGGTGCATTATGCTGAGTCGTTAACTCGAAGATTTTCGTTGACCCAAAATGTGTATTGATGTGAATCAATACAAAGAGTTACGTTGACCTGAGGAATGCATAAAGTAAGATTGATGTAAGTATTAAGTTGGCCCGAGAGAAAGCATTGAGTTGGTTTGAAGATTCTAAGAAATCAAATCGATGCAACGCACAAGTCCGATTCGATCAAATATTGATTTTAGTTAGTTTCGTGTGCAGGCTATACGTTTACGCTAAAATATAAGAGGTCGATATTTTGCCTTGTTTGCAACGGAGTCCGTAAAACCAAATCATCGCCTCACAACGGAGTGAGGCATAGGCACGGTAAGCCAAATCGGTCGGATAATTCAACGAAGCATGAAGTGTTCGAATGGCTAAGTCATAAGAGTTGGTCGTGCAACAAAGTTATGAAATTGAGCCGCATTGGCTCGACGAAATGATAAATTACATCGGCTTAAGATGGGAGGACTTTGACCCTTCTTTTCTACTCCGTCATGCCTAAGTAAAATATACCGTTGTATGCTAAGTTAACCTATCGAGACCACGGGCATGGCTCAAAGGAGAGAAATCATAGCATGTGTCAAACACTAGATAGAACAATTGAATTAAAACGTACATCAAATGTACAAGTTGCTATTAAACATCGAAATATTGCAAAGGCGAGCACCTCAGTGCGCAAGCCAGAAGAACATAGGATAACTGTAACGACGAGTGCCTCCGTGCACGAGTCGTTCGTGCCTTCGAGCATGAGTTAGAAGGCTAGCACATTGAAAGACTATTGAGGCGAGTGTCCTAGTGCACGAGCCATAAACATTGATTACTAAAGCATAGAACAATGAAATATGCAATCGAGGCATGCATCACTTGCACGACTGGAAGAATAAAGAACAATTATGTAAAAGCATGCGTATGTGCATGAGACTCATAAAAGATGGCTTCGTTGCAAAGAGAACAGTTGTCGCACGAGGTAGAACTGTCGAATGTGGCATGGTGCCTTCGAAATGTTCATGGCCTTTGGGGTGTTCATTGATGAATATTGACTTGGGGCATTATGTCAATGGAAATAGAGATAGGCAAATTGCTTGGTTGTATAAAAATAAGATACATTGCATGGTCTAATGGACTTGAGATATATAGCCCATGGACGGGTATGTGATGGCTCCCCCAGGGCGGTGGGATCGTTCGGCCTAGGAGGGATATGGTTTGAGAAATACGGTATTGATGGTATATTTCATTAAGATGGCTTGTGACATGCTATTGATACGATAAGCCACTTACTGAGTAATTCGAGGTCCTCCGGATAAGGGATTAGCAATCTCAGACGGAGCGATCACCGTCTTACATATATAATTTGAGTGAGTCCATTTTGGCTTGGAATGCCATCAACTTTCATATAGTTAAAGAACGGTGGACTAAAAGTGGAGGCACACAGAGATCCTACACAAGATCACTTATAACATGACAGGGGAAGATGGTAGGCGTATTCACCTTGCGTCGGGCAAGGGTGAATGCATTGATGTTGGTAAGAAGACACAAAATAACACGAGATTGATAGTGGTTGCCTGCTTGCGTATGCGAATCAATTAACATGCTTGCCATGATAACATGCGTTACTGCTTTCGAATATACTATAAGACTTATCCTAAGGCAAAGATAGAAAGATCACTAACTTGTATGCTATATGATTCAATACATTACTTAATGTCGGTTTAGTAAAGTGGGTCAATATCAGTACGTGAGAGGATTAGTACTGATCCTCCACCAGATTGCTTGTAGGATACAGGTAACGGATTGCTCGCGATGGAGCTTCGCTTGAACGCGCTAAGACATGGAATACAGTAGCGTTTTGAGACGTGCGACCGCATTGACATTCGGACTTGCAACGTAATAATGCGGCCGGGATATATAAGACATGATGTATGGAACGGTAAAATCCTTTGTGGGCAAGAGAGAACCTGAGTATTGACCTGAGTATTGTAAGCCAATCTGGAAAATTCATTTGGGCTATTAAAAGCCTTTGTAACCTCAGTTCAATTATCAATAAAGAGAATTATTTTGTATACTTTGTTTCTTCCGCTGCTAATAACAAATCAAAGATAACCATTTAGAGTATTTGTCATCTTGTCTTGTACGAGTGCAACTCCAGACTCTTATGACATCACATCCTAGCGAGGACGATTGATTCGATGAAATCAAGCGAGGACGAACGATTTTTCGAGTCGGGGCATGACAAAGTGGTATAAGAGCTCTAGGTTCAATTTTCTCAGGATGCTTGCTTCGTTTTGATTCTAAAAGTTGCCCACCACAATCGAATCACTCTTGACTCTACTCAATGCTGCACTGGATGTTCCATACAATAAGTATAATACAAGTCGTGTAATTTTTTCGTGTGTGTTCTGGAAATTCACTACAAGAAAAAAGGCTTTTCTTGAAGGTTTTCCTGTCAAAAAATGGCTATCTTGACGGTTGCGGATCCATCAAGTAGGACAGAGTCAAGAAAAGCCCCCCATTTTTTGACGGTCGATGGTAGGGCTTTTCTTGACGGTTTTTGGCCGTCATATGAATTAGTTTTCTTGACTATTTTTACCCGTCATGATAGCAGTTTTTAGAAATCGTCAATGTAGGCAAAAACTTTTCTGGACTCCGGCCTAGATGACGACTATTAGCCATCAAGAAAATCCTTTTTTATGGACAAAACCCGTCAGAAAAAGTATTTATTCACAGCTATTATACAACATGATTTGAATTAAAATTGACGTTTGACAATCGTCAAGAGAAGCTAGCCAAAATTCTATCAAGAGAAGCTAGCCAAAATTCTGTCAAAAATTATATAATATTAATCAAACACACATAATATCAATCCAGAAGATACACATGCACCAAATTACTACAAAATCTAATTTTCATATTAACAAACTATATTGTTCATACACCAAAAACTTTCAACCCGTCCCACCACAAACATCAATACAAATATCCATCACTTATCCAACCACAAAACATATCCAACCACAAAGTACACATATCCCACATCTGTATTTAGTTTCCATAGCACTTAAAAAATCCAAACTGTGATAATTATACAAATAAAACCAAAAAAAGTAGAAAACCAGATCGGAGCACATCCCTCCCATATCCATAACATTACCCTATTCACAGTATGCACCTTTATTTTTCAGCAAGTTCCTGAGAGAACAAGAACACAAATTATCAATACTTTCCTACATGTTCTTATATAGATATTGAACTCACTATTACAGAATTATCAATACAGTTTGACTTTATTACTGCATACACAAGAACTCAAGATAATTTGAATCACTTGACAATGTAGAAATATGAGGCACCAATCTTCACAAGCACAAACTAAGAATTCAAGCATACAAAATTCAAGACAGCATAGAGAATGATAACATGCACAAATCAAACAAAATCACCATTAATACATGTAGAAATATTATGAGGCACCAATCACATAAATTGGAAGTAGAACTGATACTCAAGCATAAACCAAGAAGTTTTCATCTCCTCATTATGGTCATAAGTATTTCCAAATGAAAGGGCTAAATCATGTAATAATAATAATGACAAATATATATCTAGACATATAAAAAATTGGGCTTAGACATATCATGGCAAAAAATTCAGACAGCTTACTCATAAAATATAGGCAGAAAATGGATGGCAACAAATGATTTGGAAAGAAAATCATGTAAACTCAGGAAAAAAATATTGTATGTTGTTAAAGAAACAGTCCAGATCAACTGGTAATTTTTTAATAGAGTAAAACTAAAATAATTTGTAATGCAAGACATCAAATATGGAGATGTCTATATATGCTAAAGAGAGACACAATATGTTTGTGGATTACCATCTGGAATGAAATCCACTTGAAGTTGAGAGAACAGAAACAAAGTCAAAAACTTTCATACCATCTGACAAATGACAATAAATTAAAATTTGAAATACATAGTGAAGCACTGCAAACCTTTGGTAACTTGATAAAGATAAAATGTAGATTATGCTAGCGCAGGATGCAAAGGACAATATTCTCTGTGGGATGCAACATGTTGTCGCGACCCACACCCAGTGAAAAGGCACGAGAAGTGAAGTATGCCCAGCCTACGCCGCAGTGACGGCGGTAGAACGATGTCCTGGATCACAATATCTAACATAGTCTAGAATATGCTCCGAATGGAGAATAAATTAATAAGTAACTCAATCACAACAACTAAGATGGAATATAAGAATAAATCTCAAGAGAGTCACAGATATAAATAAAAGTCTAGGTGTAAACCACCAGAACAAAATCTTAAGGTACAACTCATAATGTCTCAATAAAAAGACAATAAGATACTAAGTCTCAGCTAGACTATGGGCAAGTCCTCAGCGACTGCTGGATCCTCTTGAGGGTCTACGTCACCAGTGTCATCTAAGACAATGCCATAATAAGTCGGGCAGAACTCTTCATCATCACCTATAAAATTTTCAACATGCCCAATCAGGACGGAACGAGCACATATCTCTCACAACAGTTCATATCAGGATTGGACATATAAAGCAAGCTATAGAAAATTATACATGAAACGTTGTAAAAAAATCAACAAGAGAGAGAATATCAAGACTAGATATGACTATGAGAAATAGAGAAATATAACTATCTACGTAATTTAGAGCATAAATTGGTTATATAAACAGGTTGGGTTGCACATGGATAAACTATGGAGTTGCACATGAATACCTACTGGAGATAATGATCACATAACCAACTACACTCACCCTGCCCCCAACCAATAAACAAGGATCGAGTCATGATATGTTATTGCACATGGATAACAACTACTTTTATACATAGAGCTCATATGGTCATGAGTGTACATGAATAACATATGAGTGTACATGGATAAATATGAATACATAGAGTACATGATGAACACGATAAAGTATATGAACATGATATAATCGATGTATCCGAGGGGATAACATCGTATGAAAGGATCCATAGGGTACTAACCCGTGTGAACATCGTGTCAGCATCAAGTATACTAGTCTATAACAAGAGAACATATCCAAACAAGTATAAAAAGATCAGAGAATGTACTCGTCTGGCAAACTGAACTGCTGATGATGAAGTATAGCTAAACCAGGATAATATAAACCTATTTAAAGTATACACATGTCACAAACAAGTCTAAAATATCAAAGAAAATAGCTACAATACAAGACTACATGCCTGTAGGTCCCTTTTGGTCAAAGTCAACTCTTGGTCAACTTTGGTCAAACCTTATCAACGCTGGTCAAACCTGGTCAAATATTGGTCAACTAGTCCTTTTACTAATTTTTAGGTTATACACAAGTTTCTAGGTCATTCTAAGTTCGTTTGAGTTGAATTGGATCAAGTTTGACCCAAAGTTGACTTTTGTCAAATTGGTCAACTTGTCGGTCAATTCGACTAAACTAGGCTCACAATAACAAACCAAATATGTCCTAGGACTCCTATGGTTATAACCACAACCATGATTGTTTCACTTAACAAAATACCTAAAATTGGCTTTTGAAAGAAAACGAGAAAAAGTACAAAAGTATAAATAAATTCTGGAGAGTATTGCTATAGAAGTCTGATCTGAGAGCGATCACTTTGTTCCTTGGACCACACGATGATGATGAAGAGAAATGCTTAAAGAAGATGAACAATCGGAAGAACTAAGTCACCAGAAAGGTATCGACACAATGGCACTGATGGCACAGTCGAATGCTTTCCTGCTTTGCTTCACCCTGTTCTTAAAAAAAAGTTGAAAAAATGCTTCTGGAAATATCACTCTAAAAGTATGAGTTTTCTCAGAATCTCCTCCTCTGTATATCTCTTGATGTTTTCATCTGTTAAAAATAAGTCTATTTATAGACTAGACCCTCTGTGCGTAAAAAATAACATAATTGGGTCCCTACGCAAGTAACTGTCACCCACGATTGAAAATCAACCTTTACGTGTGATGACACGTGTCCCATATAGAGTTGTGATCTCTACGCATGGTGACATGTGTCCCACAACTTCAAAAATATGGGGAGAGCACGTACACACGTTTCTCGATAAGTGTGGCATGAATGCCACGTATGCATACCACGTTCTCATATAGCCAGAAAAGATTGGGCATAAAAATAACCCAAAACAAACTTCCTGCGTATTGTAGTAGACTGGACGTAAAATAACACAAAATAGAATTCCTACGTAAAGTGGCTGAAAAGTAGCCTTGAGCATATAGCTAGCTTAAATAAACTCTACGCACACGAAAGCCTTGAGCGTAAAGACTCAAATAGCTTTCATGCGTAAAGGAAATGGTCTCTTGAGCGTAAAGTAGCCTATCTGCATGCTAAACGACAAGTGTTGGGTTTGGTGTAAAAATCTTTTGGCTTTTGTGTAATGTACTGTCAGAAAATTATTCTGTCAGAGCAGTATCACGCACATTAAATACGATGTGGACAGCCTGTCTCTTGCGTAAAGGCTGAGGATGGCTCTCGCGTAAAGTAGTTCGCGTAGAGATAGACTCTGTTTAATCTTTGCGTAAAACTTGAATCTGACTCAGTTTGACTTGCGTAAAGCTCTCAACTTCTTTGACTTGGTCTATGAAATTTATTTATGCTTCTACAAGACCCCCTTCAAAGTTTTCAAATTTTTTCTAAGATTTGAAATACTTTGAACAGAAGCGTAAAAATCTGGGATATCCAACAGTCCGCGTAAAGTTCGGGATACCCAACAGTCTGCTTAAAGTTTGGGATACCCAACAGTCAGCTTAGAAGCGTAATATTCGAGATATCCAACAGTCAGCGTAAATTTCGAGAATTTGAACCGATTTCAAAATTCTCTATAAATAGAGCTTTGCAAGTAGAGAGAGAATCTTTACTCATTCTTGCAATCTCTATCTTCTTTATTCTCTTCTTCGAAATCTCAGTTCAAATCAATGGCCCCCAAGAGCAAGACCACCGCCGGTGCCAAGGACAAGAAGCCCGTCGCTGCTTCATCGAGGAGTGAGCGTATGGAAACCACCGTCGCATCGTCGGATGTCATGACCCGCACTCACTGTGAGGGTACGAGCACGTAACAACTCTCAGCTTACGCCGCAGTGTCGGTGGTAGAACGCTGTCCTAGGTTACTATCTAATCAACAACTCACGCAATTATATAATGTACTTGTCAAATCTCAACTCCGAACGGAGGACAAGTATAGATATAATGAATCCCAATCACAGTCTAAGAACGATATGATAGCACAGAAGATTAAAACTAAGACTAATAACAGAAATAAAACCAACAACTAATGATATAATCTCAAACAATCTCAACTACAAATCTCAACTTATATACAACTCCAGTTCTAAAACATGAAAGCTAAAACAGGACAACTAGCAAAACTCCCGATCACTCTTGAGTGTCGGGACCATAGGTAGCTAAGCCATCTCCTGATCCATAATATGTAGGGCATGTGTCCTCAGGGCAATCATCTGTAAAATTTTCAACAGGTCCAGTCAGGACAGGAACGAGTACAACTCATCAAGAAATCCCAAGTAACTGACAGAGAACTATAAAGCAGTTATAAACAGTTTTATTGATGAATATGGCAGTTTATATTTAGGTTGTGGTATAGAGAAGCAGTAAGATACAAGGAAAGTAAAGTAACTAAAACAAGAGAAGAATGATGGAAATGAAGACTGTAAAATAAATCTAGCTGAACTAAGGTAACATAATAAGTCCGGATAGTAAATGTAAACAAGTGCAAAACCCAAGTAAATCCAGACAACATGAATCTGATACCAGGTGGTTCCAGTACAAGATGAGTCCGGTATAAGGTGAATCCAGTTGGTGATCAAAGGTTCCAGGGTGAGTCCAGCCTATACACTAACAGTGTGTTTTAAAATATCGGAATTGACATGTGAACGGCTGTAGGTAGTACGGCACACCGCACACTCGGCCAAGTGTGGGATGGCTATCGTTCCAGTATAATTCCAAGGGAGTGGTTCCAGTATTTGGATATGTTCACATGCCTATTCCAATATTTTCTCGCCCAGCAAGTACAAGTGAATCCATAATCCGACACAAAAATAGGTATAAGTCCAGCCAGTACACGAATGGTTCCAGTAAATGATTCCAGGGTGGTTCCAGTAGATGATTCTAGTAGGTGGTTCCAGTAGGTGGTTCCAGTAGGTGGTTCCAGAATAGAGGCCAGACTTAAATAAGTGAGTGTCGCATGAAATGGATCCAGTAATATCAAATCGTGTTTGTAATACAGAATCAAATAGAACTAGCTACAACTGAAGTATAGTAAACGATAAGTAAATGGAAGAACTATCAGAGAATGTACTCGCCTGCTACTCTGAAAAGAGTAGTATAATATCAGATGTCTGCACCGGAGTCACAATGTCCTAAACAGAGCAATATGGGTTATAATATATTTAAAATAAGACATATGATATTTATGATGCAATCTACATGATTTCTAGGTCAAACTAGGTCAAAGTCAACTCTTGGTCAACTCTGGTCAACATGGTCAACACTCTAGGCCACTAGGTCAACACTAGGCCTAAACCACAATCACTAGGCCTAATAGAATTCTATACTAGGCTATCAACCTAGGGAAACCTAATACTAGCTATAGGCTAGAAATCCTGTATGTCTAAATACCAAACCCAAGCCTATAAGCTAAACTAAACTCAAGCTAGCACTATAGCCTACTACTACTCTACCTGTAGCCTAAACGAAGTCACAAGCCTAAGCCAATATACTCAAAACCTAACATCACATATATGCATGTACTCATATATATATATACATTCATACATATATATAACTCACATATTTATAGCATACCTACATTACATAGATGCATACATGAATCCATTCATTATCTTACTTACATACATATATATTTAGCATACTTGCATTCTACATTCATTCCCATATATTGCATATATACACTATATATATATATAGAGAGAGGGCAAGGAAGGGGGCAGGAGGAGTGGTGTGGGTATAATATGAATCATGTTCTCAGATTGGTGCAATGACAGTTAACTAAATGGACTGAACTTCAATGCAAGGAACCTAAACCTGATAACCCAATTGAAATATCAAGTTCCAGTTCACGTCATCAAATTCAGTCCATTACAGGAATTAGAAAATGACAGAGTTAAGTGTGTGCATATAGGACTGCAAATCTCAGGAATGGTGACAGTGTGTGAACCTCAACAATGTGTGACAGTATGTGTGTTTGTAATCTGGAAAATAGTGTGTCAATTGAGGGTGGGCAAGTGCTCAAAAATCAGTTTGTGAATTTCAGAAATTAGTTGAAAAAAAAACTGGAAATCAAATTCAGTTAAACAGGGAATTATCTCAGGTTATTAGGTGCTATGCAATTTTGTAACTTAACATGCCAATGACAGTGAACTAAACTCAGGAATATGATTCTCAGGCTTGTGATATATTTCAGGAATGTGACTGTGCAAAACAGTGGAAAGCATGGTGTCAAATGTGTACAACCTTAGGATTTGCAATGTGTGTGATGGATCAATCATGGCAATTAACTCTCAAATCAATATAGAAACTGGAATTTAAAGTCCAGAGTTCAAGTCTCAGGACTGTGTAGCAGTCCAGCCATTGAACAGTCCAAATTAATATCGAAATCCCATTTTGAATGGCAAAACCAAACACAAATCAGTATCCCACATTGTAGTAGTGTAAGATCTATATGCAGGTATTGATATGGTTTGCAGATGAGTGTGCGGTGAGGTATTGTACTGAACAAGAACATATCATATTCTATAGATGGTACATCAATGCAGGAATGCAATTAGGAGCAGGACAAGGTTTTGTGGTGTGGCTAAGTGTTGTTGTCTGAACTAACATGGTAAGGAAAAACTAATCTCAGGTAATAAACATAGGCAATTTCAGTTTTGAACAAACCAAAACTCAGTTTTATGAAAGCAACTTAATTTCAGTTCACTGTTCTGAAAATCTCAGTTTTCCTATTCTTTGTACACTAACATACATATCTATACATACCTACATATAGACATACATATATATAATACATACAGACATATATACATATATACAAGGATATCTATAAACTATTAAAACTGAAAATGGAATGTTAAACCATTTGGAAATCAGAAACTTAAATGAACTTCACAATCGAAAATCCAAACTACAACCCAAATCAGTGTCAATGTGCATGTAGGAGAAGTACGGGGGGTTGTGTGTGCCGAGGGTCATGTGGGTGCGTGTCCACATGGTGTCTCCGAAGTGTCAACAGTGTGTGAGGAGAGTGGCCAGTGTCTGTGTTCAGTGTTGACAGTTCAGGGAAAAAAAGAATTCGAAAGCATAACCCAATGCTAAAACTAATATCATTGAACCCTAGGCTAGACTAACATGTACACATCATCCTATTAAACATGTTAGCTACGACATTAACACAATTAATCGAATTCAAAACAGAAAAAAATCAGAGAACAACTGTTACACAAACCGTATCAGAAAATTACATGTTCGACACCCCAAATCGACATTTGAAAACCAACCAAAAGCCAAATTCAGTATGCGCAGAGTGTGTACCATTATGCATACGTGTCAAGGGAGTCATTCGTGTCCAGAAAACTGGACACGAGCGTGTCAAAAGAAGAAAAAGTCAAATACCAGAAAATAGTGCACAACACTCCTCGTGCGTGCGTGTGGGTCGCCCTAGGACACGACACAAGGCGACCCGTGTCTCGTGATCATGCGTGTGGGTTCGCCCATAGTAGGGCTAGGGACTGAACACCCTGCCCCGTGTCCAAGTGTCGTCGACGTGTTGATACGAGGCCGTATCAGTGAGCAATTTCCGTGCGTGCAGTGACAGTGCGTAACCCGTGCGAACGCGATTACTTCGCGCACAATGAACGAAAGTTCATAAAATTTTGTGTGGGTGATGTCAGTGGGTGCCCGCACGTCCCCACAAAATTTCATGGTGTCTCGTGTCGTGTCGTGTCCGCAAAGGCACCCGAGCAGCAGGACAGCCGCACGGGCCTGTGCACAGTGTCGTGCACGAGGTGCGTGTCCATTTTGGACACATAAACCAACCCGATTCATGCTCAGACATACACATACACAATCTACATATAATAAGCTTTCCAAATATGTAATTTCTTTTGAAAAACATTAACATTCAATCCATTGAGGCATTTCGTCGAACACCTAACATACACTATGACACGCGTTCGATACGGACACCAAATGGACACGAAATCCACCCAAATTCGAGGTACGGCTAGGGGACACCTAAACCTAGCCTAATATGCAAAGAAAACAAAATAATAATGCAATTTAAAGGGTTTTACCTATAGGTACAATTTGTAAGAAAAGGCTTCAAATGGGGGTGTTCTTCTTGATGGCCAAATGCTCCAAATTGATCCCAAACTGAAATTGCTCTCTACCAACAGTCCACAAACTTCAATTAGAACCCAATGCAAAAGACTAGGTTGAAAAAGGAGATCAAATGAATAAAATAGGAATTTTTGGAAGGGGAAAAAAACCTTTCTTTTCTCCAAGTGTTGGAATAATAAAAAGAGGCAAGCCCTAATGAATAAGTGTTTATATAGGGTGGGGATCCCTATGTGGCTGGTCACAAGTTGTAAAATTAGGGTTAGGGTTCACTAAATGGCCCATGGGCTTAAGTCATGATCAATTAAATAATTAAGCCATAAGTCATTTCATGAAACCACAAGCCATGACTTAAATTTACTAAACCAAATCCTCTCATTCTAAAACTATTCTCTAATGACTAAAATAGGTTAACTCAAGTTAGATTAGGGTTACCATGGTTAGGGTTAGGTTCTAGGCTAGTCCACTAGGTCTCAACAAGTCAAAGTCAAACTAGAATTCACCAATTCATAAAATTAATTAAAAACTCAAATAAGCCAAAATGACCAAATTACCCCTAAGCTAAAAATGATAATTAAATCATCCTAATGATATGGTTAGGCTCTAGGTCATGCAGTCTATAAGGTTTCACTAGCAGCACGCCAAAATCACAAGTCATGACTTAAGGCAGTTTTAAATAGTTTAAAAATTATTAAAAATCACCAATAATTATAATGTGAAATAAATATCAATAATTATAATTATAATTAGAAAAATTCAAAATTACCCTCATCTGGAAAACTGGGTGTTACAATCCTACCCCCCTTAGAAAAATTTCGTCCTCGAAATTAAGATGATCGTACCCCGACTAGGTTAAACCCCCAACAATCAAAGTCAAGGATAACACGCAACACAGTCCTACTGGTCGTGATTTCACAGTCTCGAACAGGGTAGCTACACTATCTAGCAATCACAACTATATCCTGGCAGGTAATAATGGAATCACACAACAAGATGGAAAGAAGAATAGGAAGACAGACCTGCTAACCCGTCACCCGTAGCGTTGGTCTACTCGACTGTCAGCATAGAAGCCCTGCCCCTCTGGGGTGTATCCCTCTGTTGGTGCGGGGCACGGTGCTGCACTACAGGTGGCCTAGCTCCCTCTATCTAATTCTTGACACTCAAGTAATATCAACCCTGATATTCTACTCAATTTCTCTAGGACACCATCTATATGGTATCTATCCTGCAATCTAATAATCATACCCGTCTATCCAGAACCATGTCACCAGAATCCTTGTCACACCAGTAAGTATGGCTGCGATAATCCATAGAGTCCACAACTAATATACATACATCTAGAATCATGGTATTTAAAATTTTTGCATTGCCGCTAGTTTGGCTGCGAAAACTTTAAATTCCCACACCCGAAAAATACATCCAAAATCGGACTCTATCTCATCGCCCAACCAACTGATATGGCCTTAGAAGACTCTAGATTCCATGACTGAGGCAACCTAGCCCATAATGTTATCTTGGTAGAAAATCAAGTCAATAATGAATACTAAGAATCAAATTCAACGATGAATCAAGGAAGATGGACAGATACTGTCAGAATCGAATTTTGGGATAATTATAATGAGATTCTCAAGGATCATCCCAGGAATCTTCTCAAGTAGTCCTAACTATGATTGAGTACCTCTCCGTTAAAGCCTATATCTCAATCCTATCGCAGGCTCGCAGCAGTACAACTATGTCGCCGTACTACCACGATATCGCACTAATGTGACTCTCGACCTGCATGGGCCACCACTAAAAATGTGTCACGACCTGCACCCACTGTGAGGGTACGAGCACGTAACAACGCCCGGCCTACGCCGCAGTGTCGGCGGTAGAACGCTGTCCTAGGTTACTATCTAATCAACAACTCACGCAATTATATAATGTACTTGTCAAATCTCAACTCCGAACGGAGAACAAGTATAGATATAATGAATCTCAATCACAGTCTAAGAACGATATGATAGCACAGAAGATTAAAACTAAGACTAATAACAGAAATAAAACTAAGAACTAATGATATAATCTCAAACAATCTCAACTACAAATCTCAACTTATATACAACTCCAGTTCTAAAACATGAAAGCTAAAACAGGACAACTAGCTAAACTCCCGATCACTCCTGAGTGTCGAAACGATAGGTAGCTAAGCCATCTCCTGATCCATAATATGTAGGGCATGTGTCCTCAGGGCAATCATCTGTAAAATTTTCAACAGGTCCAGTCAGGACAGGAACGAGTACAACTCATCAAGAAATCCCAAGTAAATGACAGAGAACTATAAAGCAGTTATAAACAGTTTTATTAATGAATATGACAGTTTATATTTAGGTTGTGGTATAGAGAAGCAGTAAGATACAAGGAAAGGAAAGTAACTAAAACAAGAGAAGAATGATGGCAATGAAGACTGTAAAATAAATCTAGCTGAACTAAGGTAACATAATAAGTCCAGATAGTAAATGTAAACAAGTATAAAACCCAAGTAAATCCAGACAACATGAATCTGACACCAGGTGGTTCCAGTACAAGATGAGTCCGGTATAAGGTGAGTCCAGTTGGTGATCAAAGGTTCCAGGGTGAGTCCAGCCTATACTCTAACAGTGTATTTTAAAACATCGGGATCGACATGTGAACGGCTGTAGGTAATACGGTACACCGCACACTCGGCCAAGTGTGGGATGGCTATCGTTCCAGTATAATTCCAAGGGAGTGGTTCCAGTATTTGGGTATGTTCACATGCCTATTCTAATATTTCCCCGTCCAGCAAGTACAAGTGAATCCATAATCCGACACAAAAATAGGTATAAGTCCAGCCATTACACGAATGGTTCCAGTAAATGATTCCAGGATGGTTCCAGTAGATGATTCCAGTAGGTGGTTCCAGTAGGTGGTTCCAGTAGGTGGTTCCAGAATAGAGGCCAGACTTAAATAAGTGAGTGTCGCATGAAATGGATCCAGTAATATCAAATCGTGTTTGTAATACAGAATCAAATAGAACTAGCTACAACTGAAGTATAGTAAACGACAAGTAAATGAAAGAACTATCAGAGAATGTACTCGCCTGCTACTCTGAAAAGAGTAGTGTAATATCATATGTCCGCACCGGAGTCACAATATCCTAAACAGAGCAATATGGGTTATAATATATTTAAAATAAGACAGATGATGTTTATGATGCAATCTACATGATTTCTAGGTCAAACTAGGTCAAAGTCAACTCTTGGTCAACTCTGGTCAACATGGTCAACACTCTAGGCCACTAGGTCAACACTAGGCCTAAACCACAATCACTAGGCCTAATAGAATTCTATACTAGGCTATCAACCTAGGAAAACCTAATACTAGCTATAGGCTAGAAATCCTATAGGTCTAAATACCAAACCCAAGCCTATAAGCTAAACTAAACTCAAGCTAGCACTATAGCCTACTACTACTCTACCTATAGCCTAAACCAAGTCACAAGCCTAAGCCAACATACTCAAAACCTAACATCACATATATGCATGTACTCATATATATATATACATTCATACATTCATACATACATTACATAGATGCATACATATATATTAAAAAAAATATATATATACATTCATACATATATATAACTCACATATATGTAGCATACCTACATTACATAGATGCATACATGAATCCATTCATTATCTTACTTACATACATATATATTTAGCATACTTGCATTCTACATTCATTCCCATATATTGCATATATACACTATATATATAGAGAGAGAGAGGGCAAGGAAGGGGGCAGGAGGAGTGGTGTGGGTATAATATGAATCCTGTTCTCAGATTGGTGCAATGACAGTTAACTAAATGGACTGAACTTTAATTCAAGGAACCTAAACTTGATAACCCAATTGAAATATCAAGTTCCAGTTCACATCATCAAATTCAGTCCATTACAGGAATTAGAAAATGACAGAGTTAAGTGTGTGCATATAGGACTGCAAATCTCAGGAATGGTGACAGTGTGTGAATCTCAACAATGTGTGACAGTGTGTGTGTTTGTAATCTGGAAAACAGTGTGTCAATTGAGGGTGGGCAAGTGCTCAAAAATCAGTTTATGAATTTCAAAAATTAGTTGGAAAAAAACTGGAAATCAAATTCAGTTAAACAGAGAATTATCTCAGGTTATTAGGTGCTATGCAATTTAGTAACTTAACATGCCAATGAAAGTGAACTAAACTTAGGAATATGATTCTCAGGCTTGTGATATATTTCAGGAATGTGACTGTGCAAAACAGTGGAAAGCATGGTGTCAAATGTGTACAACCTTAGGATTTGCAATGTGTGTGATGGATCAATCATGGCAATTAACTCTCAAATCAATATAGCAACTGGAATTTAAAGTCCAGAGCTCAAGTCTCAGGACTGTGTAGCAGTCCAGCCATTGAACAGCCCAAATTAATATCAAAATCCCATTTTGAATGGCAAAACCAAATTTTAAATCAGTATCCCACATTATAGTAGTGTAAGATCTATATGCATGTAATGATATGGTTTGCAGATGAGTGTGCTGTGAGGTATTGTACTGAACAAGAACATATCATATTGTATAGATGGTACATCAATACAGGAATGCAATTGGGAGCAGGACAAGGTTTTGTGGTGTGGCCAAGTGCTGTTGTCTGAACTAACATGGTAAGGAAAAACTAATCTTAGGTAATAAACATAGGCAATTTCAGTTTTGAACAAACCAAAACTCAGTTTTATGAAAGCAACTTAATTTCAGTTCACTGTTTTGAAAATCTCAGTTTTTCTATTCTTTGTACACTCACATACATATCTATACATACCTACATATAGACAAACATATATATAATACATACAGACATATATACATATATACAAGGATATCTTTAAACTATTAAAACTGAAAATAGAATGTTAAACCATTTGGAAATCAGAAACTTAAATGAACTTCACAATCGAAAATCCACACTACAACCCAAATCAGTGTCAATGTGCATGTAGGAGAAGTGCAGGGGGTTGTGTGTGCCGAGGGTCATGTGTGTGCGTGTCCACATGGTGTCCCCGAAGTGTCAACAGTGTGTGAGGAGAGTGGCCAGTGTCTGTGTTCAGTGTTGACAGTTAAGGGAAAAAAGAATTCGAAAGCATAACCCAATGCTAAAACTAATATCATTGAACCCTAGGCTAGACTAACATGTACACATCATCCTATTAAACATGTTAGCTACAACATTAACACAATTAATCGAATTCAAAACAGGAAAAAATCAGAGAACAACTGTTACACAAACCGTATCAGAAAATTACATGTTCGACACCCCAAATCGACATTTGAAAACCAACCAAAAGCCAAATTCAGTATGCGCAGAGTGTGTGCAACTATGCATACGTGTCAAGGGAGTCATTCGTGTACAGAAAACTGGACACGAGCGTGTCAAAAGAAGAAAAAGTCAAATACCAGAAAACAGTGCACAACACTCCTCGTGCGTGCGTGTGGGTCGCCCGAGGACACGACACAGGGCGACCCGTGTCTCGTGATCATGCGTGTGGGTTCGCCCATAGTAGGGCTAGGGACTGAACACCCTGCCCCGTGTCCAAGTGTCATCGACGTGTCGATACGAGGCCGTATCAGTGAGCAATTTTCGTGCGTGCAGTGACAGTGCGTGACCCGTGCGAACGCGATTACTTCGTGCACAGTGAACGAAAGTTCGTAAAATTTTGTGTGGGTGATGTCAATGGGTGCCCGCACGTCCCCACAAAATTTCGTGGTGTCTCGTGTCGTGTCGTGTCCGCAAAGGCACCCGAGCAGCAGGACAGCCGCACGGGCCTGTGCGCAGTGTCGTGCACGAGGTGCGTGTCCATTTTGGACACGTAAACCAACACGATTCGTGCTCAGACATACACATACACATACACAATCTACATATAATAAGCTTTCCAAATATGTAATTTGTTTTGAAAAACATTAACATTCAATCCATTGAGGCATTTCGTCGAACACCTAACATACACTATGACACGTGTCCGATACGGACACCAAACGGACACGAAATCCACCCAAATTCGAGGTACAGCTAGGGGACACCTAAACCTAGCCTAATATGCAAAGAAAACAAAATAATAATGCAATTTAAAGGGTTTTACCTATAGGTGCAATTTGCAAGAAAAGGCTTCAAATGGGGGTGTTCTTCTTGATGGCCAAATGCTCCAAATTGATCACAAACTGAAATAGCTCTCCACCAACAGTCCACAAACTTCAATTAGAATCCAATGCAAAGGACTAGGATGAAAAAGGAGATCAAATGAATAAAATAGGTAATTTTGGAAGGGGGAAAATACCTTTCTTTTCTTCAAGTGTTGGAATGATAAAAAGAGGCAAGCTGTCACGCCCCAGAACCAGAATACTGGAGAGCGGGGGCGAACATAGCCAGCTACGTATATTGAAATGAAGTCCATCTCGCTATACGGTCACGGCTGTCTAGATATGAGGGTTTACTACAAGCCAACAGTCTCTTAAGGCCAAGCCTACTGTCTCAATCTCATGCAAATAATATAATCACAAGATGTTTGACCACCAAATATACAATAAAAGGCGTCCCAAATATTACATATCAGCTGATCATGAAGCTAGTCGTACAAAATGCTAGGACTAGCAAGAGTTAAGTCATACATGATCAACCCTAGGATTTGTTAATCATGTTTACAGCCCGTAGGCAGACAGTAAGTAAAAGTGCATCGAGCAAACAGGTGCTCGTCGGATAAACGCCTCAAAAGAATAATTTCACAATAGAGTGAGCGAAACAAAATAGAAAACCCACTCGTAGCCCGGGTTCCTTCTAGTCGCCACCATCGGGCTGGAGGTTCGGTAGATCCTCGGGAGCTGCTCCGAAATCTGGCCACACAAAACCAGCTGGGTCAAACCCCAGAAAGAGCAAGTGCCACAAAAGAGGCCACAAAATAAGAACAAAAGCCAGCATATCAGAACATAAGAAAATGAAAGAAAAATACAAGTAATCAAGAGCACGTCAGGACAATAAACGACTAGGGACGTGGAACCATTCTGGAAACCAGGTTACAACCCGTAAATCAAACAAGGACCGGGGTTGTAACCCTTCGCCTGAGTAGCTCCTTGTCTCTACCCAATTATTATTAAGGCAAGTAAAATAATCACGTTCAGGAATACCAGGTACAGGAACTAGACAAGACTTAGATAGAGCTAGACATCACTCATTCACAAGCGGCCAAGCAATTACTACGGCTTACTACTTTAACTAACTAGGGTTATCACAAGCCTAATTACTAACAAGATGCAATGAGAATTTTCCAGTCCCAAGCCCTGCAGACCATCCAATTATCCTTCCGCGGGTTGAGAGTATGGTTGGGTACATCGCCCAGGAGACGATATACCCTTAGGTGACTTAGAGGGTGCAACACATGACAGTGCGCTGGAAATGTGCTCTACTCGTCGGCAAGCTACAAGTCCAATTAAGAGCGCCCAGATAACGAGATTGCCTGTGACTGGAAATTCTCCATGAACTATAGTTTGATCTAGTCATTAGCCTAATCAATATTCAGTATGAATCCCTGACCGTGGGAACCAGGGAGTCACGTCCTAGACAAGATGCAAGACAAGACAAGTGGATTGCACAAGCAAGCAAGCAAGAACACCCACGGTGTCAAGTTGATTATACGAGTCAAGTTAGCTGTCGCAACAGCATCAAGTCAAGTCAAGTTACAAGTTACAAGTCAAGTCAAGTCAGGAGTGCGCCACCACGGGCCACTATCAAGTTATCAAGATAAATCATGTCAGGATACTTGTCAAGAGTGCGCCACGACGGGCCACTATCATGTCAGGTTGGTCATGTCAGGAGTGCACCACTACGGGTCACTGTCGTGTTATGCTAGTTCCTTGTCATACCATGACATGTACAATAGTCATTCCAAACATATTAAGTAAAATCAAGTTCATGACAAAAGGCGTAAGGATATAGAATGGGCGTAAAATATCTAATAAAATATCAATATACAGGGCTATAAAAGAGCTAAGCTTAAGGAAAATAAAACCAAATCTCCATGGTTGGACAGGTTGCGCAAGAGAATGGACTGCGCAGGGGTGAGCTGCGCTGAAGGAAGAGGGATGCACAGGGGGAGGTTGGCACAGTAGATGGATGGCGCAGGGGTGAAGTGCGCAGGAGTGAACTGCGCAGGAGTGAATTGCGCAGGAGTGGATTGCGCAGAAATGGACTGCGCAGGAGTGGATTGCGCAGGAGTGGATTGCGCAGGAGTAGACTGCGCAATCGGGCAACGGCCAGGCTGCGCGGTCGGCGACCAGCGCTAAAGAGCGCGACGCGGGGGAATGCTGCGCAGTTCAGTACTGCGCTAAAGAGCGCAGACTGTAGATCTTCTTCTCCAGGCCGAGAGGAACATCAAGAACACCCAAAATTCAATCTTTCATATCTTGGTCAAATCAAGGCCAAATCTAGGTTTTCAAAGTTCTAACTTGAGTAAAATTGAATTCTCTTCCACATGGAAGCATCAAAACCCACAAAAATCCAACCAAAATAGATCAAAACCATGTAAATCCGAAATTAGTTAAAACCTAGATCTAGAACAATGGAGACTCCAAATCACAAAATGTCAAGCACTAATGTTGATCACCATGGCCTAATCTAGCTAATGAACAAATAATATGTGGTTCTCATGTGGTGGCAAGGTGCACTTGCCTATGGTGTTGGTGAGTTGTGTAGAGGAAGGAAGAAGAAGGAGGTGGAGAAGTAAATGAGAGACTTATGGAGGAGAGAGAAAAGTAGGTGGAGTTTTAATGAGGGTGGTTGTGGTGGAGTGAGGGTGGAGCATAGGCTAAGGTGTTCCAATGCATGTTAAACCAAACCAAACCAAATCAAACCAATTCTCCTCCACAAAATAAACCAAGCCAGGTAAAACCAAATTACGAGAACCAAAATCTGCAAGTCAAGCCAATTACAAGTACATGCCAAAATCCGAGAAAATAAATACAGGTCTGAAATACATGCAAGCTTGACAAAATACGTATTCAGAATATGGGTGTTACAACTCTACCCACCTTAAAAGAATTCTGTCCTCGGAATTTAATTAAGAGGTTAGAGAGACAAGGACAAGCTATATTAATCACAGGCAAGCTATGGCCAGGCAAGCAATCAGACAATCATACATGCAAGCAAGGGATGGAAAACATAAGGCATAAGGAAGATATTATACCTTAAGAGTCAAACAGGTAGGGATATCGCGATCGGATATCATCCTCACGCTCCCACGTTGACTCACCCAGAGAGTGATGACCCCAAGCAACACGGACTAAACTAATAGTCTTGTTCTTGAGTATCTTCTCTCTCCGGTCCAATATAGACACGGGCCTCTCCTCATACGAAAGGTTGGTACCAACAACCAATTTCGAATGGTCTAGGATATGGCTCGGGTCCGGGATATACCGTCGTAATTTGGACACATGAAATACGTCATGCACCTCAATTAACGACGACGGAAGAGCAAGACGATAGGATACATCTCCTACTCGCTCCAGGATATCGAACGACCCTATATACCTAGGACTAAGCTTTCCCCGCACGCCAAAGCGAATGACGCCGCGGTTAGGCGAGATCCTAAGGAATACATGGTCGCCGATAGCAAACTCTAAGGGACGCCGATGGGCATCGGCCCAATGTCGCTGGTGGTCTTGGACAACTCGAAGATGATCCCTGGCTCTTCTGACAACTTCAACTGTCTGGGCAATCATTTCTGGACCGAGCATCTGCCTCTCTCCAACATCATCCCACGCTAGCGGGGATCTGCACTTCCTACCATACAGAGCCTCGAACGGTGCCATCTGGATACTGGCCTGGAAACTATTATTGTACGAGAATTCCACAAGATGCAGGTGATCTTCCCACGAACCACCGAAGTCGAGGGTGCAAGACCTCAACATGTCTCCAAGAGTCTGGATCGTGCGCTCCGACTGGCCATCTGTCTGCGGATGATATGCTGAACTGAACTGGAGACGAGTTCCCAAACTCTCTTGCAGGCTACGCCAAAAGTGCGATGTAAACCTTGAATCTCGGTCCGAGGTGATACTGACGGGCACACCGTGAAGCCTGACAATCTGCCTGAGGTACATCTCTGCTAGCTGAGCCGTAGACTGCCCAACTCTGAATGGGAGAAAATGAGCCACCTTCGTGAGCCTGTCAACTATAACCCAAATAGCATCTCGACCAGCTGGGGATCTGGGGAATCCAGTCACAAAATCCATGGTCACATGCTCCCACTTCCATTCGGAAATCGACAAGGACTGAAGAAGTCCAGCGGGCCTCTGATGTTCAGCTTTAACCTGCTGGCAAACCAAACACCGAGAGACAAACCGGGATATCTCCCTCTTCATGCCATTCCACCAGAAGTGCTGACGGATATCACGGTACATCTTCGTGCCACCGGGATGAATAGAATACTGCGAACTGTGAGCTTCTGCTATGACTTCCTGTCTGATATCTCCACTGGGTACACAAAGACGAGAGCCGTGTCGAAGTGTACCATCTTCATGAATGCATAACTCTGGCCTTCTTTCTGCCTCACACTCCGCTCTGAGCCGCTGAAGCTTGGAATCTGTAGATTGTGCCGTCCGGATCCTCTCAACTATGCTGGACTGAACCTGTAGACTGGCCATCAACGCCACGTTGGTAGGAAGAACTACTTCAATTTCCATATTCTGAAAATCTGCCAATAACTCTGGTTGCGCCGTTAGGAAATAAACTCCGGCTCTCCGACTCAACGCATCTGCTACAACGTTGGCCTTCCCCGGGTGATACTGCAAATTCACATCGTAATCCACCAGTAGCTCAAGCCATCTTCTCATTCTCAGGTGTCCTAGCTGCTTCCAGAATCACCTCGGTATCTTGAAGCCAAGCGTCCGCGGCAATCGCATCTTCGCTGCCGTCGAAGAAGGGAGGGTTCAAGCGCTTGAAGCTGTTGGCCGCGCTGTTCCCTGGATGACCGCCTCTGGTCAAAGCATCTGCCACAGTCTGGTGCAAGGCGTCTCCTCTGCGATCTTGGAAAGCTATCAAGGTCCTGATGAGACCTACCAAAGTGCCATCATCCGGCTCGGCAGGCTGAACGGGCTGAACTGGGGGCTCTCCTCCAGTAGGCACGACTCGGAAGGCTACTCCGGAGTGCTGGGCTTGATCTCCTGGTTGCTGGTCCACATGAAGCGCTCTACCTTGCTGATCGGCGGGGTCAGGTACAGTGCCGCTGAAGAAGACGACACAGGGAAAACAATAAGGAAGGACCAGGACAGATCAACGATACAAGCATGTAATCAGGGCAAGAATTCCAGGAATTTGAAAATACGGGCGGAGATCAAGGGCGAATACTGATTGAGACATCTATTCGGTAAACCCTCACATTTCTTGATTGACAAGACCTGCATGGGCCACCACTTAAACCATGTTACGCCCCAGAACCAGAATACTGGAGAGCGGGGGCGAACATAGCCAGCTACGTATATTGAAATGAAGTCCATCTCGCTATACGGTCACGCTGTCTAGATATGAGGGTTTACTACAAGCCAACAGTCTCTTAAGGCCAAGCCTACTGTCTCAATCTCAAGCAAATAATATAATCACAAGATGTTTGACCACCAAATATACAATAAAAGGCGTCCCAAATATTACATATCAGCTGATCATGAAGCTAGTTGTACAAAATGCTAGGACTAGCAAGAGTTAAGTCATACATGATCAACCCTAGGATTTGTTAATCATGTTTACAGCCCGTAGGCAGACAGTAAGTAAAAGTGCATCGAGCTAACAGGTGCTCGTCGGATAAACGCCTCAAAAGAATAATTTTACAATAGAGTGAGCGAAACAAAATAGAAAACCCACTCGTAGCCCGGGTTCCTTCTAGTCGCCACCATCGGGCAGGAGGTTCGGTAGATCCTCGGGAGCTGCACCGAAATCTGGTCACACAAAACCAGCTGGGTCAAACCCCAGAAAGAGCAAGTGCCACAAAGGAGGCCACAAAATAAGAACAAAAGCCAGCATATCAGAACATAAGAAAATGAAAGAAAAATACAAGTAATCAAGAGCACGTCAGGACAATAAACGACTAGGGACGTGGAACCATTCCGGAAACCAGGTTACAACCCGTAAACCAAACAAGGACCGGGGTTGTAACCCTTCGCCTGAATAGCTCCTTGTCTCTACCCAATTATTATTAAGGCAAGTAAAATAATCACGTTCAGGAATACCAGGTACAGGGACTAGACAAGACTTAGATAGAGCTAGACATCACTCATTCACAAGCGGCCAAGCAATTACTACGGCTTACTACTTTAACTAACTAGGGTTATCACAAGCCTAATTACTAACAAGATGCAATGAGAATTTCCCAGTCCCAAGCCCTGCAGACCAACCAGTTATCCTTCCGCGGGTTGAGAGTATGGTTGGGTACATCGCCCAGGAGACGATATACCCTTAGGTGACTTAGAGGGTGCAACACATGACAGTGCGCTGGAAATGTGCTCTACTCGTCGGCAAGCTACAAGTCCAATTAAGAGCGCCCAGATAACGAGATTGCCTGTGACTGGAAATTCTCCATGAACTATAGTTTGATCTAGTCATTAGCCTAATCAATATTCAGTATGAATCCCTGACCGTGGGAACCAGGGAGTCACGTCCTAGACATGATACAAGACATGACAAGTGGATTGCACAAGCAAGCAAGCAGGAACACCCACGGTGTCAAGTTGATTATACGAGTCAAGTTAGCTGTCGCAACAGCATCAAGTCAAGTCAAGTTACAAGTTACAAGTCAAGTCAAGTCAGGAGTGCGCCACCACGGGCCACTATCAAGTTATCAAGATAAATCATGTCAGGGTACTTGTCAAGAGTGCGCCACGACGGGCCACTATCATGTCAGGTTGGTCATGTCAGGAGTGCACCACTACGGGTCACTGTCGTGTTATGCTAGTTCCTTGTCATACCATGACATGTACAATAGTCATTCCAAACATATTAAGTAAAATCAAGTTCATGACAAAAGGCGTAAGGATATAGAATGGGCGTAAAATATCTAATAAAATATTAATATACAGGGCTATAAAAGAGCTAAGCTTAAGGAAAATAAAACAAAATCTCCATGGTTGGACAGGTTGCGCAAGAGAATAGACTGCGCAGGGGTGAACTGCGCTGAAGGAAGAGGGATGCACAGGGGGAGGTTGGTACAGTAGATGGATGGCGCAGGGGTGAAGTGCGCAGGAGTGAACTGCGCAGGAGTGAATTGCGCAGGAGTGGATTGCGCAGGAGTGGATTGCGCAGGAGTAGACTGCGCAATCGGGCAACGGCCAGGCTGCGCGGTCGACGACCAGCGCGAAAGAGCGCGGCGCGGGGGAATGCTGCGCAGTTCAGTACTGCGCTAAAGAGCGCAGACTGTAGATCTTCTTCTCCAGGCCGAGAGGAACATCAAGAACACCCAAAATTCAATCTTTCATATCTTGGTCAAATCAAGGCCAAATCTAGGTTTTCAAAGTTCTAACTTGAGTAAAATTGAATTCTCTTCGACATGGAAGCATCAAAACCCACAAAAATCCAACCAAAATAGATCAAAACCATGTAAATCCAAAATTAGTTAAAACCTAGATCTAGAACAATGGAGACTCCAAATCACAAAATGTCAAGCACTAATGTTGATCACCATGGCCTAATCTAGCTAATGAACAAATAATATGTGGTTCTCATGTGGTGGCAAGGTGCACTTGCCTATGGTGTTGGTGAGTTGTGTAGAGGAAGGAAGAAGAAGGAGATGGAGAAGTAAATGAGAGTCTTATGGAGGAGAGAGAAAAGTAGGTGGAGTTTTAATGAGGGTGGTTGTGGTGGAGTGAGGGTGGAGCATAGGCTAAGGTGTTCCAATGCATGTTAAACCAAACCAAACCAAATCAAACCAATTCTCCTCCACAAAATAAACCAAGCCAGGTAAAACCCAATTACGAGAACCAAAATCTGCAAGTCAAGCCAATTACAAGTACATGCCAAAATCCGAGAAAATAAATACATGTCTGAAATACATGCAAGCTTGACAAAATACGTATTCAGAATATGGGTGTTACAACTCTACCCACCTTAAAAGAATTCTGTCCTCGGAATTTAATTAAGAGGTTAGAGAGACAAGGACAAGCTATATTAATCACAGGCAAGCTATGGCCAGGCAAGCAATCAGACAATCATACATGCAAGCAAGGGATGGAAAACATAAGGCATAAGGAAGATATTATACCTTAAGAGTCAAACAGGTAGGGATATCGCGATCGGATATCATCCTCACGCTCCCACGTTGACTCACCCAAAGAGTGATGACCCCAAGCAACACGGACTAAACTAATAGTCTTGTTCTTGAGTATCTTCTCTCTCCGGTCCAATATAGACACGGGCCTCTCCTCATACGAAAGGTTGGTACCAACAACCAATTCCGAATGGTCTAGGATATGGCTCGGGTCCGGGATATACCGTCGTAATTGGGACACATGAAATACGTCATGCACCTCACTTAACGACGGCGGAAGAGCAAGACGATAGGATACATCTCCTACTCGCTCCAGGATATCGAACGGCCCTATATACCTAGGACTAAGCTTTTCCCGCACGCCAAAGCGAATGACGCCGCGGTTAGGCGAGATCCTAATGAATACATGGTCGCCGATAGCAAACTCTAAGGGACGCCGATGGGCATCGGCCCAATGTCGCTGGCGGTCTTGGGCAACTCGAAGATGATCCCTGGCTCTTCTGACCACTTCAACTGTCTGGGCAATCATTTCTGGACCGAACATCTGCCTCTCTCCAACATCATCCCACGCTAGCGGGGATCTGCACTTCCTATCATACAGAGCCTCGAACGGTGCCATCTGGATACTGGCCTGGAAACTATTATTGTACGAGAATTCCACAAGATGCAGGTGATCTTTCCACGAACCACCGAAGTCGAGGGTGCAAGACCTCAACATGTCTTCAAGAGTCTGGATCGTGCGCTCCGACTGGCCATCTGTCTGCGGATGATATGCTGAACTGAACTGGAGACGAGTTCCCAAACTCTCTTGCAGGCTACGCCAAAAGTGCGATGTAAACCTTGAATCTCGGTCCGAGGTGATACTGACGGGCACACCGTGAAGCCTGACAATCTGCCTGAGGTACATCTCTGCTAGCTGAGCCGTAGATTGCCCAACTCTGAATGGGAGAAAATGAGTGGTAGAACGCTACCTAATTTGGAAAGTGCCTGAGGTACTTTACCCTCATCTGGAAAACTGCCTGAGGTACTTTACCCTCATCTGGAAAACTGGGTATTACATCGGAGGCAACCTGAAGGACCAACCCTGCTGTGGCTCCGGCCATGATAGGTAGAACGCTACCTAATTTGGCCATGGGTTCGTCGGAGAAGAAGAAGAACCGAACCCTAAACTTTACGCCCACGTTTATACGTGTCAGGGTAGAATAAGAATCACCAAATACGCCCACGTTTATATGTGCCAGCGTAAAAAACAACATACACTCACGTCTATACGTGCCAGCATAAAATGTAAACAACAAAATACGCTCACGTCAATATGTGCCTGCGTAAAATGTAAACAACAAAAATACGCTCACGTCAATGCATGCCCATATAAAAATGTTAAGCATTAAATATGTCCACATCTATATGTGCCAGCGTAAAAAGAACATATGCTCACGTCTATACGTGCCAACGTAAAGTAAGTCAAAAGACGATATGTTTTCATGCATATAACTTTACTCTTTTGAACAGAGAAAAGTATGCGTAGAAAACTTTTAGTCAACAAGAATACTTTACGCACAAATCTTCTCTTGCATAAAATAACTCTTGTGTAGAGAAAAATCCTTACGCACGAATACTCATTTGCGTAGAAGCATTTGCGTAAAGTTTTGTATAAAGATCAATTCTAAATTCTACTAATCTTGATTTTTGTTGATCTTCTTTTTGCAGTGGACTTGCAGATTCATCCTCTCTCTGAAATCTTTGGTTCCCCAACTGGTATCTTGGGTTCCAACTACTTGGAGAATCTGTCTCATATTGAGTTCCCACAATCAGATAAACAGTACCCTGAAGAGAGACAATAACTGATAGCTGCTCAGGGAGACAGGATGCTGCTGACTTTGATAAATGGAGAACTGTTGACATCACTGGATGGCCAACAATTTTTGAAGCCTGTCTTCATGTTTGGAGATGCCATTGACTTCAAATCTCAAACAAATCCCAAGAATGAATCCTGGGTATTTAGATTTGGGGAGAGAGTGATGTACCTCCCATCAATATCAAGGGATTATCCCCTGTCTTCGTTCGTTCATGCCACCCATACAAGACATATGGTCTGGAACCTGACTCCCAACAGTCATTGTAGACCAGGCAAGATTATTTTCAAGAGAGACGGGTCCAACCAGATGGGCTATCATATCAGCACTTCCAGTGGTGGTGTTGTCCCTTTCTTCGGTTTACAGCCTGGATTCACACCAAGCGAGGATTCAGCTCTGATCCAGCCAGTGCAGATACCAATGTTCATAAACAAGTTTATGAACATTTCAGTATTATATCCTCAGGTTAACCCTAGGCTTCTAGGATGGATAACCCCACATAATAAGAACTGGATTCAACTCAGTGCCTGGGTCATGCAACACTTTGAAACAGAGCTACGAGCCATTGGGCTGTTTGAAGCAGTAGCCTCTACCAGTCAGGGCATACCAATGAACAATAACTTGTTCTTAGCTTTGATGGAGTTGTACATCAGCTCAACAGGGACTTTTGCAACCCCAATAGGAGAAATGGGTTTTGTACTGCATGAGATGCAATTCATCTCTAAGCTGCCAATGGGGGAGCTCCATATGAAGAATGCATTCCCTACAACCAGGAACTAGAAGAGATTAGCAAGACAAATCCTGGTTTAATCAAAGTACATCAAGAATTGATGTGCCATTATCTTATTTGCACCACTACGTATGATAGTGGATCGCATTTGGCATACACCAATAAATGAACAACCTATCTATTCTACCATAAGGATAGAATATCCAAGGATGACAAGGAAAGATTCCAAGACAACAAGGCTCAAACCATCAACCCTTGTTCAATAATTCCTTCGGATCTGTTCCATGGTTTGATGATCACACATAAGTCTCCGGATCAGTATCTGACCACCAAGACTGGAGAAATCCCTACGGGGACTGAAGTTTTGAGCTATCTGAAGCATAGCAGTCGGAAGATCTCAAAGGAAGCCTTGCTGGCGGGCTTTCTTTCTCTGTAGCTGCAGAGATGGGTCGTACCAGGGACAGGTACGATCGACAGAATTCACCAAAACGTACTATGGCCAACAGTACGTTTGGTGTTTAAGACCAGACTCAGCTTATTATCGGCAATGGTGTGTCGGATAAATGCTAGTCTGCGAGCATTTGGTGAGGAGCTAATCAGTAATGCTCCCTACCGTAAGGATTTCCCTAGGGTGGAGATGCCCTATACTTATTTAATGGGTTGGTTACTGCACCACAACTGCAGTTTATTGCCACCAGGCCCCGAAGATCGAGCGGAGGTATTCCTCCAGAAGTTCTATGAAGCCTCGTGGATTGCAACTTTAGTGGCAGATACCCGAGCAGCACTAAACTACTCTTATGGGTGGAACTTTTTTTGCACACGACCGCCAGTTTCGGCTGACTACTTCGATGTACAATTTGAAGATGTAGGTGAAAAGAGGACGGGACTCCCTTTGCCTATTTTTAATTGGCTGATATGCATCAGACCATCACATCTGATGTATAGAACTGATGATAACTGCGCCTTCGAACCGTATCTGCCCAGTCGGTTCGCTCGTCAATTCGGGTATGACCAACTTCACGTTGGTAATCCCTCTACCTCCTTCAACCATTATGGAAAGTTAGTTGATGGTGCAAGGGCATGGAGATATTTCAGCGCTGGATGTACTGGTGCTCAATTTCATGTGCCAACTGCCACCAGCACAACTGAGCTACGAATACTTCATTCGTATGCTTGTTTCTATGCCTCCATCCGTTCGTTCGCAAATGACTATAATATGAAGGGAAGTTTCCGATGGAACAAGGAAGGGAACGTCGAAGAACCAGTTAGAATTACTTCGGACGTACATGATGATACTGCTGTTCTAGATGAATATCTGGAAGAGATCCTAATGGGAGCTGGAGAGGCACCAGCGGGAGCAATCAAAATTTCTACCTCTAGGAAGCGTAAATCCGAAAAAGTGGTTGCTCCCAAAGAGAAGAAGAAAAAGGTCACTGTTAAAGGGCCTTCCAGGCAGAGGGCTGCTACTCCGAAAAGAGAGATTCCAGTTGAAGAGCCTCAAAACATTACGTCTTCTTCAGCTCAAACTGGAGAAGGGTCTTCAGCATCTCAATCAGCAGCAGCAACAGAAACTATAGGGCTCCTATGTCCTGGACGTCTCAGCACTTCGATGCATCTCACTTCGCCACAAAAGGCGCAAGCTATCAAAGACACCGCCACGACTCATACTAATGATCCGGAATCCATCCCTTCGGTGAACCGGCCCTTGAGTTAGATGATGATGACTGGGATCAAGATTATGACTCACTCTTGGCACGTCCTGCACCTACTCCCAGTTAATATAAATTACACAAAATCTATACAAAATTATGTATTATGATTTTGTATATTAACTATTTTGCTTAATCTTTATAGGTGTCATCGCTGCAGCAAAGCCTGTTGCCCCTCCTCTTTTTCAAGAGACTATCCATGAAGAAGAAATATAATCTGAAGGATAGAGTTCTTCTTCAAAAGAAGATACTGCTCAAGAAGAATGTTCCCCATCTATGGAGGTACAACAAGAGCCTGCAGTAGAGGCTCAACAAGAATTGCCTTCTCTTGCTGAAGACAGAGAAGAAGAATTAGCTGCAGAAGAACCAGCTGCAGATGAAGAAATAGTTGCAGAAGAACCAACTGCAACTGAAATACTCCCAGAACTTGAAGGGCCTGCAGCCAACGAAGGTGATGAAGACATTGTCAACCCATCAACCGAAGTCGGAGACGTAGTAATAGCATCTTCAGTTATTGTTACTAATTCGGCACAAGTTCTTGAGACGACAATGTCCAAACCTGAATCAGTCACAACAATCACCATTCCTCCCGCAACAATCACCGCCACCGAAACTCAAGTATTTTCAGCTCCAGACACGGCTAGAGCAATGATCCACAAAAGTGCTGAAGATAGTCTCTAAAGCTCCTGGGGATCAATCAGCCAAGGTAGCAACATCAACAATAGCTTTAACTCAACTTGCTACCAAGGCAACGACAATATCTACTCCTAGTCTTCAAAAGAGGAATTTGGTAGACCTTGCTGCTACGTCGAGCTCTAATGCATAAATGAATCTTTTAGTTGAGATCCATACTGAAACTTTCTACAAAACTTTGGCAGCCTTGATCAAGATGGTCCTGAAGAAGGGCCTAAATTACGAAAGCTTGAAGGCTGCAATTGCTCTTACGATCAGGAATGTTGCTATGTTCAATGACGCTGAGAGAGCCGCAGCTTTGGAGAAGGTGGTGGAAGGACTTGAACAGCCTATTAAAGAATATCTAAGGCTGTCAAGTGAAACTCTTGAAAGTCTCATCCAGACCGAGTATGATGCTTTATCAGTTGAATACATCACTCGGGAGACTATTTTCAATGAATCTCTCCAGGACTACAGCAACAAAGTTGCCAGGGAGAAAGCTTTATTGAATGAAACTAAACCCCTGCTGGAGATGCATAAAGAAGCCTACGAGACTTCAAACATGAGAATTCATCAGCAAGATGATAGAATTCGTGAAGTTGAGGCAGAGTTGGCTCGCTTGAAAGCAGAAAGAGAGCAGATGATTGCAGCTCGAGACCAACATCTGACACAGAGCTCAATATTGGAAGAGAAGATTTTTGGTGCTGAAGCTACCATTAAAACCCTTGATGACGCCAGGGATAAAATGATAGCTTCTTTCGCCGAACTCTCCCATCTCTGTACTCCAGAAGCTCGTCGCACCATAGCAACTACAAATGTATTGAGTTCTCGTGAAAGGCGCTTGGCAGAGTTGCAGAAAATGCTTGAAGATGTATCGGCTCCACCTTAGACAATAAAGAATTTTGTATTCTTCTTTTCATATTATCAATAAAGAATTTTGTATTCTGTCTTTTTTTTGCTATAATATTTTAAATCATGCAATGAATGAAACATTTTTTTATAAAATGGTTGTGAGATATAGAATAGTTATCAAAGGTAATATGGACGTGATAAGTCTTCCAAACTCAACAAATTAGATTATATTTATCCAGTGGTAATGTGGACATGATAGATATTAATTCTTATTTTCTTTTTAGAGCATATTATACTATCAGAGGTAATATAAACATAATAGATCGTAATGACTCAAAGAAAAATAGATTAATATCTATTCAGAGGTAATACGGACATGATAGATAGAATAAGGAAAAGAAATAGATTTATTATTTATTTAGAGGTAATATGGACATGATAAATAATAAATCTTTTTCTTTCTGAAATCAGATGGTAAGACAGAAAATCAAAAATTCTCTTTTAGGAGAATAAATAATCAGCTTAACCAAATCTTGGTAGCTGGGGAATAAAGAAGAAATTCAAACATAGTATTTCTTCAAGAACTTGCCATGAATTGGCATCATTATCAAATCTCTATTAGGTTTCAATAACCTATAGGCACCATTGGAGAATACTGTTTCAATTACATATGGACCTTCCCATTTTGCTTGGAATTTGCCTTTTCTTTTATGAGCATAACCGTAGGTCTTCGGACAGCTAAGACTAGCTAACCGACTTTGAATACCCTCTCTTTAACTTTACGGTTGAAAGCTCGAGATATTCGGGCTTGATATAGCTCGATGTGCTCTTGTGCTTGAAGACGCTTCTCGTCTAGACCCTCAAGTTCTTGGAGTCGTAAGCGATCATTATTTTCAGAGGTTATCTCATTAGAAATGGCTATTCTAAGAGACGGGATCTGAATTTCCAATGGAAGAACAGCCTCGCATCCGTAAACCAGTGAGAATGGTGTAAAACCAGTGGGAATTCGGACTGTTGTTCGATAAGTTCATAAACATTCTCCAAGTTTCTCATTCCAATCATGTTTATTAGAAGAGACGAACTTACTCTCTAGCTGGCGGGAGATTCACAATCTTTATTGTCGCCTTTGGAATTGGGACAATTCCATCTGGAACTTGCTATGGAGGAAAACCTCCAAATTGAAGAGAAATCATATTAGTTGTGACTGTATGCTCATCATCGGTTAAAGCGATGGCATTAGCATTTATCAACTCTTGGGTTTTCTTCTTCAAAACATTGCAAACCTTGGTAGGATGATTTATGTATCTATGATAGATACAATACTTGGGATTATCAGTTAGATTCACCTTATTAGGTCGTTTTGGCTCTGAAATCTGGAGTTTACCACTCTTTACGAGATATTGAAATATCCCTGGGATATCACTGTCATCAAAAGAGTACTCTTCTTTTGGTTTGGAAGACTCTGGATTATTTGGCGTCGTTTTGGGTTTTGAAAGATTCACCACTAGGGTTTCCTTCCCTTTCCCATTACGATTGCCAGAATTGTTACCTGAAGAGGCCTTCTTTCCTTTGTCTTCTGAAGCAAAGATCATCCCATGTTCACGAGCCAATCTACCATTGGTCTCAGCTGAAACTGCTGCTATAATGAACGAGGCCCAATCTGTGAATTGAGAGCCTGTAAAGACAGCAATGGTTGGTCGCAGATTCATTTTGCTTGTATCAATTAATGCTGAATCTGGCATACCAGGAGGCATCTTCAAAGTAGCATGTCGGAAATGTTCAATAAACGTCCGAGTATCTTCTTTCTCTTTCTGTTCAATATCTATTAAGGAGGACATATTCATGTCCATGCCTCCTTCATAGAAATGAGAGAGAAACATTACTTTGAATTCGTTAAAAGACGATATACAATTATCGGGCAGACTGCGATACCAGTCGTATGCAGTGCCTGTCAAACACCCAATGAAAACTCGGGTGAGAAGAGCATCATTCTTTTGCAGATGCACAGTCATAATATCAAAATAATTGATATATTGACTTGGAGAAACCTTTCCATCAAATAACACCATAGATTGTGGCTTGAATTTTGGAGGAAAAGGCACATCATTCTAATGGGGAGGATAAGGTTGCTTGATTCCTAACCTCTGGAGCTGATCTTTGTGCTTAAGAATCTCAAACTGTGCTTTTAACTCACGTACTGCTTGAATAGCTTCACTAGTTTGAGAAAGCACATTTGATTGAGTAGTGGCTGGATGTACCGTAACCCCCACCGGAGGTGGTATATCTTTTGGAACGAGAGGATCTGGAGATGCGGAGTTTTGATTGATAGCAGGCTCTTGACTAAGTTTATTCAAAGGTATGTCAACCCCATGACTATCTTGAATTTGCGATGCTACCTGCACCGGTGTTACCACTGCCGGCTGAACAGTTTATTGAGTCATTATTATTTGATGCATATTTTGCATCATGGCAAGCATGTCCTTCAGTGAATGTTCCACTGCTGAGAGACGTTGCTCTGTATTAGAAGTAGACGTCTCTGGTTCTTCTCCGATAACATAAGATTCAACCTCCCTTGAACATACAGAGGGATTGGTTAGAGGTATGAATCAACGCTATCAGTTTCTGACTCCAAAGACTGGGTACCCCCAGCTTCTGAATCTGAAGATTGCAACGATCTTTGACTTCTTGACCGAGTATGCTAATATACCGCTTCAAAAGTGTCAAGGAGTCGGTTGAATTATTGTTGTCTTGGAGTCCGGGACGAATTGTGTCTTGGACGTCATCCTCTATTGATATGAGATGCCATATTGACTGATGCATAGGACAACTCATGTTCTTGGTCATCAATTTGTTGCTGGGGCATATTGTAGCTTAATCGGTCAAAAACTGACCGTTTAGAAGCCGAACAGCAACATTTGATTACAATCTGGTGACACTCACAATGATAATTTTCTTGGGGGAGTGTCACAGAAGATTTTCTGTTTTTACGCTTTTGTACAAGTAACTCGCGTAAATCAGAAGGAGTGGAAGGAGTCGTCTTCTTTATTATATTTGGGACAGAGAAACGTTTAGTCCCTTGCGTATAAAGAAGATTACTGGCTGCATTAGCAGAACCAAACTGTATATTTTTACGAGCCTGGAGTTGTGTGCGTAAATCCTGAAATTTTTGTGCACAAAGAATTCCATCAGCATTACGCGTAATCTGAAGGTTTGGTACTTTGCGTAGAGCAGTGTAAGAAGGTTGTTGGTAAAAAATTGAAGTTTTACCAACAATAGAATTCTTGTTTTTACGCTGCATGCGTGTAGGCAAATTCACTTTAGATGTAAAAGTATCATTATGAACTTTATCTACCATGTCACCAACAGGTGATTTACCTTTACGCGTAGAGCACAAAATAGGAACATCTGCCACGTCACAGACAGAAGATTTACCCTTACGCGTAGAGCGCAAGACTTGAGTGTCTACCACGTCACAGACGGGAGAATAATTTTTATGCACAGAGCGCAAAACTTGGGTGTCTACCACGTCACAGACGGGAGACTAATTTTTACGCCCGGGGCGCAACACTGAAGTAGAGACTGCCTCGTCACAGACGGGAGCCCCAACAACAAGAGTGGGAAGAATTCCCTTGCCTTCAGAGACAGCAGGGAGATCAGAGGATGCTTTGGACTTAGGAATCCAAACTTTTTGCACCGCTCATGATTTTTGAACATTGGAGCAGCGAGTACTACCCCCAGTTCGGAGCATTTCTTCGTAAGCAGTCTGGTCGAATTGAACAACCAGAGTCTTCTTTGTCGATCCGACCGACACATCATCATATTGAGCAATTTCTTTTTCGTCGGAGGAGAAAGACGTCCCCAGCAGAGTCGCTATTTTGTTTCACTTAACAAAATGCCTAAATTTGGCTTTTGAAAGAAAACGAAAAAAAGTACAAAAGTACAAATAAATTCTGGAGAGTATTGCTATAGAAGTCTGATCTGAGAGCGATCACTTTGTTCCTTGGACCATACGATGATGATGAAGATAACTGCTTAAAGAAGACGAACAATCAGAAGAACTAAGTCAACAGAAAGGTATCGACACAATGGCAGTGATGACACAGTCGAATGCTTTCCTGCTTTGCTTCACCCTGTTCTTAAAAAAAAGTTGAAGAAATACTTCTGGAAATATCACTTTGAAATTATGAGTTTTTTCAGAATCTCCTCCTCTGTATATCTCTTGATGTTTTCATCTGTTAAAATAAGTCTATTTATAGACTAGACCCTCTGTGCGTAAAAAGTAACATAATTGGGTCCCTACGCAAGTAAGTGTCACCCACGATTGAAAATCAACCTTTACGTGTGATGACGCGTGTCCCGTATAGAGTTGTGATCTTTACGCATGGTGACACGTGTCCCACAACTTCAAAAATATGGGGAGAGCACGTACACACGTTCCCGGATAAGTGTGGCATGAAAGCCATGTATGCATACCACGTTCTCACATAGCCAGAAAAGATTGGGCGTAAAAATAACCCAAAACAAACTTCCTGCGTAAAGTAGTAGGCTGGGCATAAAATAACCCAAAATAGACTTCCTGCGTAAAGTGGCTGAAAAGTAGCCTTGAGCGTATAGCTAGCTCAAATAAACTCTATGCACACGAAAGCCTTGAGCGTAAAGACAAATAGCTTTCATGCGTAAAGGAAATGGTTTCTTCAGCGTAAAGTAGTCTATCTGCACGCTAAACGACAAGTGTTGGGTTTGGTGTAAAAATCTTTTTGGCTTCTGTGCAATGTACTATCAGAAAATCATTCTATCAGAGCAGTATCACGCGTATTAAATGCGATGTGGACAGCCTGTCTCTTGCGTAAAGGCTGAGGATGGCTCTCGCATAAAGTAGTTCGCGTAGAGTTAGACTTTGTTTAACCTCTGCGTAAAACTTGAATCTGACTCAATTTGACTTGCGTAAAGCTCTCAATTTCTTTGACTTGGTCTATGAAATTTATTTATGCTTCTATAATGATCTGCTCTAAAATGGGTTCTCAAACATACAAACTATACACACATAGGTATATATACATACACATATATTCACAACACATACCTACTCTTAATTCTAACAAATGGCTGTGTGTGTGTGTGTGATACCTGTAGGTTACTGTAGTGAATCAAAACTGAGATTAAAAGCTAAAAACACAACCATGGTATGCCTTATTTTAATATACTCTTATATATTTTTTTAATATACTCTCTTATATATATATATATATATATATATATATATATATATATATATATATATATATATATAGAAATATATATATATATATATGGAAGAAATGACACATGGTTTGAAATAGTTTTAATAAATCAAAATCTGGGATTAATTCCCCTCGACCCATTCTCAGCACATATACTTGCAATGGGCTTCAACGGAGCCTTCCTTATATATATATATATATATATATATATATATATATATATATATATATATATATATATATATATATATATAGCTACAAAAGAAAAGCACATGTGCTCATAATTGATAGAAAAATATGAACTAAATCCAAGAGTAGGTTCTCACAAGTCCAAAACCTCACATACATACTAAAAACTCAGATTTACAAGTTAAATTCCTGGAAAACAAAATATCACATTCAAACTCAAATTCTTGCATTAAAGGAAAAACCCATTTTTCACACAACGACCCAAAATGAGATATACACAATATAAACCAGCAAATCTCGGCACACACGTTGGTATCAACCTACGTGATGCGCTCGAGTACTACCAGGTCCGAAATCGTGTCCGTGTTGTGTCCACATAACGCGTATCGGAAAACCCGATTACCGCGTGTCAACGTACACATATGCGTGCGTTCTCGCTCGATTGAGCGCCGCACACACAACGAGAAGCCCCATGCTCGTACACGTAGCTAGGGGGTCCTAGGGTAGGTCTAGTACATGGCAACACGGCGACACGATGCACCGAGGCAACGCACGCAGCCCCGCACACACGCGCGGCCTGCTGCGCGCGCGCCCTTGCGTGCCCTCGTGCGCACGGTTCGGCCTTCGTGGCTCGCTCGTCGGGCCACGCCACGACTCGGGGTTGGTCCCTCGGGTAGTCTAGGTATAGGTCTGCCCGTCCAAGGTCTTGGAACGGGTCCTCGTCGCGTCGAGAGCGCGTATGAAGTCCGTTTCAGCGACAAAATTCAGCCCGAGTGCACAGTACGGCTGAACGATGCACGTCATATTTCTCCACGCTCGCTCAACGAGAAGCCATAAAATTTTAGGAGCATGGGGGCAAATGTTTCCCCCACGTGCTCAAGAAATTGTAGGCGAAAATATCATCTGTGCTTCGAGATACAACACACTGACGGCAGGGCATGCACGGCCTCGTACACGGGATTCGTGCACGTGCGTCCGATGCCCGAAATGCCGCTGAAAAGTCATCGATTTCCAATCCGTCTTCATGAAAGTTTCTAAAAATGATATTATCTAAACATTCATGAAGATAGAATCGAAAAACAACAACTTTCTATCCTAAGCGGCATTTCGTCGAACATGTGCCGTAAAGGACCGACACATGTCCGATACCGCTATCAAACGAAGTCAAAACCCAACCAAACTTTATGGGCAAGTCTAGGGCACCTATATGGATGCAAATATGAAAGAAAATTCAGAATAACTATGGTAGAAAAGGGTTTACCTATTGAGTGTCGAAAACTCAATAAACGGAGTCCCTCGGTCGTCGTGTCGATCGATTCCCCTCAAGAAATTGCCTCCGCCTCCTCGTTAGTAATACTCCAGTAGATCCTCCTCTTCTAGACGAGTGCAAAAGAGTTCATTTGGGGAGAAACGGACTCCGGATGAAGAAAATAGGATTTTTGGGGAAGGAGATCTATTAGGGTTTCACTTGTGGAGGCTATGCTTCACAAATGAAGAGAGAGGGGGAGGGGTACTGCTGTGGGCGGCCAGGTGGCGGGTTTTTAGGGTTAGGTTTTCACTTGGGCCAACTCTCTCTTAAGTAAAAATAAGGCCCAAGTCAAAAAGGCTAAAAAAGGCTACATGGAAAAGGCTTAAAAATCATTCAAAAGCCTTCTAAATTGGATCCAAGCCCTAAATGAATTCTAATAGGTGAAAAATAAATTCTAAGACATGGTTAGGCTCCTATACAGAGTCCACTAAGGTTAACCCAGTTGCTAGCACATCACAAGTCAAAATATCTAGAAAATCACAAAATGGCCAAAATGGCTAAAATGACTAAAAATACCCTTTCTATGAAAAAAAAAATGGATGCTACACATGTCACGGTCCAATAGGTACCTATAAATATGAAGAGTTCCTATTAGAGACGATGCTGCAACTAGATGATGAAAGTATAATCCGACAAATAAAAAAAGCTTGAAAGAAATCGACATGGAAGTCCCGTGATAATAGAACAAAATGAAACGAAACTTTAGTGAACTGAATGTTGTTAGGATTTCACAATATTATTGTATATAAAAATTGATGATGCGAAGAATTGGTCGAATAAATATCTCTAATTAGTGTTTGTTTACAATATATAAGGTATCAAGTTCAATCTAAATCAGTTCAAATAATCATCCATGAATTTGCTTTGTCTAAACAACCACCTGAAGACCAGGCCAGAAGGCTTTAAGACTTGTGTTGCCAGTAGGTAGCCCTTCCCGTCCTCGTATCAAGTTCATGGTACCTACCATTAGAAAAAAAGTATTAGTCTCCCTAATTAAAAAAACAAGTAACATGAGTACAGATAAAACAACATGAAACATGAGTATACAGGAAATTATTTTTATGTAGTTAGAGAGTTTGGCATCAAAATGGCATAGTCTACCAAACTCTCTTGGTCTTGTACTGAGCAGTCAAACTCTCTTGGTCTTGTACCAAGCAACAGTTTGTTCTAAAATGACATTTTTCCCACTCTAACCAAAGCCTTCTGTCATAGGCTATATTGAATAAATATTCACTGACATAGGATTTATGTGCACTAATCAATACTTAAGTTAAACTAAATCATATTAACAACCTTATAAATTACTTAATTTCCATAATTTAACTAATTCTTGAGGATATGGTGATAATATCTAAGACGGAGCTAGAATGTTCTGTCATTACTATGCGTATTGCAATGTTCAAACTTCCTATGTATATTGTAGATCTCAATGAACGAAAACGGGCAAAATATTTATCATGATAAGAGCTAGAAATCAATAAAAAGCCAGTAGATGCATCTTGCTATACAAGAATTCAATTAAATTTTATTAACCATGAAACTAGAATTTAGAATTCAATAGAGATATTACATATGTACAAAATGGAGACAAACATTTACCTATGTTCAGAATCATGAAAACAAATTTGATACATTTTCATTTAGAAAAAAATATCTTAGAAAAACCATTTAAATTTGAAAAAATAAATACACTCAAAAGAAGAGCAAGGAATATGTATACAGAGTCACCCAAGCCATATTGCTAGCAGTAACACAGGTAGCAGAGTATCAGACAAGGAAGTGGTATATACACCCACATCCATTCATTCTTCTATTTTGCAGCAACACAGGTAGCAAAGCATCAGACATAGTATCAGACCCTTAATAAGAGAACACATGAAGGACAATTTAAAATACAACAGAAGATATATAGTACACCAAAAGTTTACCAACATAAACAAGCTAGCAGAAGAAATATTATAGCTAACTAGCAGAAAAAATCTATGTATGATACCAAAATTATATGAGATGGCCATCCAGTAAAATATATGTATGATACCAAAATACAACTACAATGTTGCAAAAGAGAACCAATATAATCTAATAGCAAAATTAACATAAGTTATCCTGTATATATATACTTCTTTTTGTAGTAAGTACATATAAAACACATGAACCATATAAATAAGTAAAATGAACATCAAATCCACAACATGCCGGAGCTCTAAACCTGATACATTTCTACTTTTGCTTTGGACTGCCTTATTTCTAGTAGCTTGGACTGCCTTATTTCTAGTGAAGGGTGGAGAAAATTCAGGCCATAGGTTGGAATATATATATAATTGTTTCTGTTATCTAACATGTAAAGATCTCAAACTTATTGTTGCAAGGTTTGATGTTAATTTGAGTTTGGAGGAAAAAAAATGAAAAAGTACGTAGTTATGTATTGAAACTGAAGAGAGTCCTACAATTTGGGACATATATTGCTAGTTTGTTGCAAATTTGAAGTTTAAGATCTTAGGAATCTCGTACCAAGTATGATGTTGGAAGGAAAAGATGGAAAAATAGGACTGACTGGCCCTGTAAAACTTCATCACGACTCACTATAATAATACTCACCATTTCAGGTTTGAAATATACATGTTTAAAGTAGTAACACATAATATTTCACTTAATTTACATATCTAATGCCAAATCGAGTAAAACTATGATTAATAAATAAAGTCAGTAGTATTTAAAGTCAAACTTACTTTCCAGCACCCAATACCTCTCAAGTTTTGATCAAGCTGGAATTTGGATAAACAGAAAAAAGGATTAGAACTACTGTTATACGCGCACACTCTTAGTTCATTAAATTGATAGACCTTGAAAATGTCTGAATCATGGATAGTGATTTTTTATACGAACCATACCTTTGGAAGTTTGTGTCGGTCTAATTTTGAGAGAGTTTCTTCCAAACCTGGCATTTGGTTTGACTTTCCAATTTGGCATGTAAACTCCTCATCTAGAACAAAGACTGCCTAAAAGGGAACAAAAATCTATCCAAGTTGGAGGAAAGTATTGTGACTGCAAAAGAAAAGCATAGATGAAATGAATGGTAAGGGGTCCCTTTATTATTCCCTACTGATTAGTTAAGCTCAAGTGATTATTAAGAGAGAAGGTGAGGAAGGAAGGTGCCTTCTCCTTGCCTTCATATTACTTAGGGATAAATGAGACTGTGTCCCTTTCTCAGAGAGACATGAGACGACACTGAGCCATGTGAGGTGTTTGCTGTGGTTGTAACTTGATAAATAGAAACCAAAAGTAGAAATGTATCATGAAAGAAAGAGAATAAATTTGTATAACATATTTCATCTTCTGATATAGTTCAAATTCATAGTTGTATAGGCTGCAAAATTTGTTTCTCCACAAACTGGGGCTCTAAACCTGAACAGTTTCAAATAATGATCTTATCTTGTAGTACTAAATTACCTATTGATGTGGGAAGAAGGGGGTAGAAACAATTTTCTTTCCAGTGTTACTAGGTACAACTGGTATTTGTGATTGATGAGAACAACCCTCCCTCCCTCCGATAAGTATTAATAGATTATGAACTGCATATAATGTTTAAAAGCATTTGATAGATGGAACATAAAAATTATTGAAGGAAGTGGAATTAAGCTAAGAAATTATCAAAGGGATAACCAGATTAGGCAGAAACAATGTGATTAAAGCATTTATCACAACCTAGAATCCCTGCATTATTTTCCAAAAGGAGGGGAAGAGGGCCACCACTTCCATGTCGTTTCCAATTGGTAGTCATCATAGCTCACGTTATACCATCTAAGAACGTTAGCTTCAAATTACTGGAGATCTGGAGTACATAATCTAGGATGTTGTCTGATAGTTCATCAAACCTGAGGTGCCATCGCGGGCTACTTGTCGTCATTGCAGGGCAGCCGACGGAAGCTCATCGAGGCTAAACCTAAGAAATCGTGTCTGTGGGGATGACGGAAGCTTCACGCACCTTATGTCATGCCCATCAACCAACACTTGACCTTCATTCATTCATTCATTCCGTCCAATCCAATCAATAACACACAAATTGCTGCATTGCTAACTAAATTAAAAGTTAGTTTACCTGAACTGTGGTCATAGAACCTCTTGATGAGGGACACAACAATGCTCTTCCCGGAGCAGCTGCTCCCCACCAGCACCATCATCTTTCCTGCGACAACATTCAGCTAGAAGCCCTGTAGGATGGGTCCGTATTCTGGTGGTCTGTCGCTCTCCGGTCTACATACAGTAAGATATCTTAGCCCAAGAAGACGCCCAGATGCCCGCTCCGACCACAAGAAAGTAGAACGCATACTATAAATTAATTAACAAAGAAATTAAGATCCTTCATTTACAACTTAACTTCTTTGAAAAAGGAAATAATTAATTAAGCAAGCTAGTAATGAATTAATTGTTAATTCTACAAACGAACACACCTTGACAACTTGCAGGCTCATAATGTCGGGGTGGTCGGCATTTGATTCGAAGGAGTCGACGAGATCCGAGAAGAAGCGGAGGAGGATGAGGAGGGAGCACATCCAGGGGGTCCGCAAAATGATGGAGCACATCCACGGGTCCCGACACTGCCGACAAACATGAGGAGCACATCCACGGGGTCCGCGAAGTAGAAGAGCTTGCCGAAGTCGAAGGTGGGCTCGGGAGAGGAATGCTTCTCGTCTTCCGCTGCTGTTGTTGGTGGTGGTGCTGTTGGTGGTGTAGTATTGTTGTTGTTGTTGTTGATTGTTATGGATGGTGGTGGTGGATGGTCGCTCTGTGGTGAGATCGATGACAGTGAGGTCCTTGGAGGAGGAGGGGTCGAGGGGATTGCAGGTGAGGTGGAAGTCGGCCATCTCCGACTGTTCTATCTTGTTGTTGAGCTATTCTCCATCTTTCTCTTTCTCTTTCTGGTTGGCTGCCATTGTTGTCGAGTAACATCAATTAGAAAAGAAAACCCTAATTTTTGCATGTTGAACTAAATTTCCCCAAATTGAAAGGGGAATCACCAAAAAAAAAAACCTAATCTTAGCTACCACTTACCGTCTTCTCCGTCGTCCTCGTCTTCCTCCTCCTCGTCGTTGTCGACCTGGGCCTCAAGGTCAAAGAACTTGGGACCCTTCCTCTTTTTCGCATTAGGGAGCAGTGTATATCGATACCGGCACGGCGGATGAGAGACACGCTAATCCATCACGTCGCTCCACTCGCTCGTGGTCGCCGCCGAGCCGGCGGTGACGCTGACCGAGTCGTCCTCATGGTCTAAATGGGGAGGTGGCGGAGATGAAGAAGGGGTGGCCAAGGAGGATGCGGTGGTGGTCGGGCGAAGGAGGGATAGGGGACCACGTGGAGGAGATTGGGTCGACCTCCATTGTTGGGAGGTCGTCGGAGCGTTCATGGAGAAAACTAGGGTTAGGGTTTCTCTCTTAGGGTAGAGAAAGAGGAGAGGAGAGGAGTGGAGGGCTCTTTAGAGGAGAGGAGAGGAGAGGAGTAGGGGGCTCTCTCTTAGGAAGGAGAAGGTTAGGGAGAGAGAAGGAAATGAAGGGGAAGATCGGAAAAAAGTTTGCTGGGTTCATCGATTAAAAAGAACTACAACCGTCAACAAATATAAAGGTTTAAAAAATTACTAAAATAGCAGTTGAAAATATCCTGCCAAGTTTTTCGCACATACATTCACTGACGGTTATCACCAAACCATCAATAAATAAATTAATATTTCTTGACGGATCATCTAGAACCGTCAATTATTATGCTATAAAATTGCTAAATTAACATAAAACGTTTCCTTTCTTGATGTAAGGCTAATACCGTCAAGATAACCCATTTTCTTGACTGTTTTTCATGACCAACGAGAAATAAACTGTTAAAAAATACCATTTTTCTTGTAGTGATTACATGGTGTTTGCTGAGAGAGTCGTGAAAGGTTTATTGCATTGAGTGCAACAAGCCGTAAAATGTTTGGTGCTGCAAGTGCAAGTCGCGAGATGTGAATTGAGATGTTTGTTGCTGCAAGTGCAACAAGTTATGAAATGTGAATCGTGATGTTTGTTGTTTCAGTGCAATAGTCGATATGAGAAATATTGGTTGCATAGATATAATGAAAGTCGTGGAATATTGTTGTATCAATTGCAACGAGTTGAATTATGAATGATGCGTTGTAATGGACATAAAAGTTGATATCGAATCTGTTGAACGGATTCGAGTATTGGCTTTGAGTATTAAAAATTAATCGTTGTACGAGGTGCAACATATGTCAGAAATGAATGTCAAAAATAAAATGTTGCACAAGGTGCAACGGATTTCAGAAATGAATCATTACACGAGGTGCAATAGAGATAGAAATAAATCGTTGCACGAGGTGCAACTGATTAAACAGAAATCATAAATCGATAGAAACGAATCGATTAAGTTACGCACTGAACTTGTGTTGGCAAATGAATATATTGGCCAAGTTGTGTTGGATTTTGATTAATCAAAAGTTACGATTGTGATCGGCATTATCACTACGGAAATCGTGAGTCGGAATAGATTGTTGGTTCATACCGAGTATGATGCAAAGGAAACATCTTGATTTCCGACTTGTATATGCCATACCACCTATGCGATGAATGGCTCGATTCTGGGTGGTATATGTAATACCACTTGTGCGAGGGATTGTATCGACACGTTATGAGAAATTGCGGAAGACTTGTCCGCAACGGACGGGATAGTACCAAAAATTGATTAGAAAATTTGTATGACGGTATGTTGATGCAAGTGTTCTTCAATAATCGATTAAAACGGTAAAGTAGAACTTATATCATTTAATGATACGTCGGACAAAAATTTATAAGTCGATCGAATGACTGGGACTAACGAAACGGTTTTGCTTCGAGATAATAATCGGATCGACGGAATAGGAAACTCAATGTTATAATCGAATCGCACGACATGCGAACTCGATAAAAAGATGTTGGTGTATGCGAATTGAAATCGAATAGCACGACTTACAAATTCGATGAAAATGTTGGTCGATACGAATTGTAATCGTGTCGCACGACTTACGAACTCGATGAAAATATTGGCAATGTGAATTATAATCGGGTCGCACGACTTGCGAACTCGATGAAAATGTTGGTGTTACGAATTATAATCGAATGGCACGAATTGCGAACTCGGTGAAAAAGTTGGTTGATGCGGGTGATTGTGTCTTCGAAAATAATTAGTTATGTTGAGATGAAACTCATTTGAGTACGACTAAATAGCATAAAAACCTAGAGGGCATGATCATATAACTCTAGGGTTCGATGTTGAATAATTGGTAACTTGATTACGTGATCGAAGAATAACAGAATGCGGTGGATCGGAAAAAGATTTGATGCTTATGGAAAGTTCGTAGAACTTGGAGGTATGCAATATGAGTTAAGTTGATGTTGATATAGATTCAAAGTTGACCCTCACGCTATCGAAATTGATACACTAGAAAAGTAAGCACGATATGGGAATACAAAACTAAGCGAGCCTACGATATCGAGATTCTGATTAAACAGAAATCATAAATACGAATCGATTAAGTTACGCACTGAACTTGTGTTGGCAAATGAATATATTGGCCAAGTTGTGTTGGATTTTGATTAATCAAAAGTTACGATTGTGATCGGCATTATCACTACGGAAATCGTGAGTCGGAATAGATTGTTGGTTCATACCGAGTATGATGCAAAGGAAACATCTTGATTTCCGACTTGTATATGCCATACCACCTATGCGATGAATGGCTCGATTCTGGGTGGTATATGTAATACCACTTGTGCGAGGGATTGTATCGACACGTTATGAGAAATTGCGGAAGACTTGTCCGCAACGGACGGGATAGTACCAAAAATTGATTAGAAAATTTGTATGACGGTATGTTGATGCAAGTGTTCTTCAATAATCGGTTAAAACGGTAAGGTAGAACTTATATCATTTAATGATACGTCGGACAAAAATTTATAAGTCGATCGAATGACTGGGACTAACGAAACGGTTTTGCTTCGAGATAATAATCGGATCGACGGAATAGGAAACTCAATGTTATAATCGAATCGCACGACATGCGAACTCGATAAAAAGATGTTGGTGTATGCGAATTGAAATCGAATAGCACGACTTACAAATTCGATGAAAATGTTGGTCGATACGAATTGTAATCGGGTCGCACGACTTACGAACTCGATGAAAATATTGGCAATGTGAATTATAATCGGGTCACACGACTTGTGAACTCGATGAAAATGTTGGTGATACGAATTATAATCGAATGGCATGAATTGCGAACTCGGTGAAAAAGTTGGTTGATGCGGGTGATTGTGTCTTCGAAAAAATTAGTTATGTTGAGATGAAACTCATTTGAGTACGACTAAATAGCATAAAAACCTAGAGGGCAGATCATATAACTCTAGGGTTCGATGTTGAATAATTGGTAACTCGATTACGTGATCGAAGAATAACAGAATGCGGTGGATCGGAAAAAGATTTGATGCTTATGGAAAGTTCGTAGAACTTAGAGGTATGCAATATGAGTTAAGTTGATGTTGATATAGATTCAAAGTTGACCCTCACGCTATCAAAATTGATACACTAGAAAAGTAAGCACGATATGGGAATACAAAACTAAGCGAGCCTACGATATCGAGATTTTGGAAGTAGCAATACGAGAATATCAAACTGGTTGATCATAAATTTGTCATTGATCAAGGCGAGACTATATGTCATCGACGATCATTTCGTTGCGTATAGCATCTCGAGTATTGACCGTGGGTCAATAGACTCGAATTTAATACGAGTAGATGTTTGTTGAATTACAGTATCATCGACGGTAGTGCATGAATTACTCAGAGGATAGTTGGCCTCAGTTGCGCAAGATAGAAAGGATTTTGTCTGAATTTAGGTAGTCCCCTAGAAATCGTCGGAATGTGATTTGGCTCCGAAATAATATAGCATGGTTCGTAGTAACTGTCCTTCGTTAATGATCCACAATTATCGAGCGTAGCTTCGGGACAGCTGACCTTAGAAGACTTGACCGCCAAATCAAATGAATATTACAGACTCATAAGATGACCCATATGATGTTGCATATGGAATTGCGTCGAGAACAAATACAATGTGGTGCATGTTGATGATAAGTCTAGGCGATCGAATAAATGTTTTGAGAATTGATGGAACAGCTTCGGTTGAGAATGATATAGTTGATTTTGAGGATTGGTTGGATGAATGCTTGAATGATTATGTTGGTCAGATCAAAATGAAAATTTCACAAGACAAACTTGGTGATACGGATAGGTGATTTAGAGAATCATCCTATGCACGAGAGCGAGCGATAAGAGAATGACTTTCAAAGTTGTGTCGTTGAAATTAGATTCACCTTGTAATTGAGCTTTTGTGAATCGAACTTATATTCGAAGTTGCGAAACGGACAAGTTGAAAATTTGGCTAGGAAATTCCTACTCGATAGGAATCGAACATAAGACGCATCGTAGAATGACCTTTGTGTCAAAATGATTGTTGCCTTTGAGCACTGTCAACTTGAGTTAAACAATTGTGCCTGGAAGACCGTTGTCTTTGAGCATCGTCGACTCGAATGGAACTTTTGTGTCGAATAGATTATGGCCTTTGTGCAATGTCAATTTAAAAGTTGCGTCGGAAGAATTCGAGCTAGGTGTCTAGGTAAGTCACCTAGAGGGTGTAGCACTAAAAGTTGATGCATTTGCAAGTCAACAACGGGAAATCGTATCAAGATGAGTTACAAAGTGAGACTTCATAAATAGTTGGGCAACGACTTCGAACGCAAGGCGTTATGGAGACTCATTGCGATCGGATGTACGACGGCTTAACGCAATGCATATAAATGTTGGTCAGTGCCAAACTTACAAAATGACAAGTGCGATTTTAAATCGCGTCACATGCAGTGAACTTATTGAATGAATCACGTATGTATCGAATATACATATGCGATCAAATTTTGAGACGGTCGCTAAAGATTTAGTCCGATCGAGAGTACAAGATGGCAAGTATCTAGGATTGAAATTTGTCTGTTAGCTTTGTTCCAATTATGTACCACTGGACTTGGTTGAAATACATATCTTTCTGGGATACTTGAATATGTGCACGATCCAAATCAAATTGTATACTGAATTCAAATCAAGCTGTAGGGAAAGACTATGTGATGTTAGTGAAAGATTGCACGAGTGTTTGAAACGGAACAACGATAGTTGGGCGAGATCGTGAAACGATCTGGAGCACTACTAAAATACAACGTTTTAGCGACGGCCCTATCCGTCGCTAATTGACATTACCGACGTATTACCGACGGATACTGGCTGAAAAATCCGTCTAACCTCGTCGCTAAAACAAATCCGTCGCTAATCAGTCGCTTAGCGACTACTTAGCGATGGATTACCGTTGGCTACATCAAAACAATTAGCGACGGCTAGCCGACGGTTTTCCGTCAACTCCGACAGTTTAAAATTTTAATATAGCAACATTTAGCGATGGAAATATCCATCGCTAATCTGTCGTAAATTTGTCGATAAAAGAATATCAGAGAGTTTCTGATACGTAATATCCGTCGCTAATCCGTCGCCATTCCGTCGCTATGTATTTTTCCAGAACCAGGCCGACGGATAATCCATCGGTAATCCGTCGCTTCCTCGTCGGATTAGCGGCGTTCTAGCGACGGATAATCCGTCGCCATGCTTCTGGATATTTTCCATATTTCCAGAACCTGAGCGACGGAAAATCCGTCGCCATTCCGTCGCTCAGTGTTTTTCCAGACCCAGGCCGACGGATAATCCGTCGGCAATCTGTCGCTATCTTGTAATTCAAACAGTTAGCGACGGATAATCCGTCGCTATACTGTCGCGAGTCCGTCGCTAACTGCAATTATTTTGAATTTTTTTTGCAGGAAACAGACTATTCCTTTTACATACAACATATCCAACATCCACCATACTCAAATATAACATATCCAACATCCACCATCCACCATACACAAATATAACATATCCGACATCCAACATATCCAACAAATATCCATATTGCCAACACAATATCTCCAAACATCCAATATATCCCAACATACACAAAAAATATCCAACACAATAACCAACAAAATATCTAACATCTAACACAATATCTCAACATACATACAAAAAAATATCCAAACATAAACAAAATATCCAAAATGTACACATATCCAAATGTCCAAATGTTCAAAAACATAAGCAAAATCACTGAGAGGTGGATCGTCTCGTGCTCTCTCCGCCACTTCCGCTCTGTAGCTCCACCATGTTTGCCGGCACTTTGGACAAGACATGGTCTGGAAGCGAGCGCAGCTGCTCTGACGACATCATGTCAAGGAGCGCCAAGCAGCATCCGGTACCAGGCGGGCCTCGGTAGAGCGGTCAAAAGAAAGCGATCCGGTGGAAGAAAGACCAAGTCGTTCCGAAGCACCGGCAGCAGACGGACCAGGAGCAGACGGATCGAGAGCAGAAGAAGGATGCGGATAGTGCCCCAGCACTATCGCCCGTAAATCTGACACCGCCGTGGCGAGAGTCGCAAGCTGCGTCCTCACATCGTCTGCGAGGGGCGCGGGAGGAGGCAGAGGCGGTAGATATCTCGGAGTCGACGCCTGCAACGACTCCGCCATGGAACCTAAGCCGTACAGGCGCCCTTTCCTAAAGCCGCCGGAGGATTCTATGAACACGTTGTCGCAGCGAGCGGCCATAGAAGAGGGCGTCTGGGTGTGCGTCGTTTCGCCGACATCTTCGACAGGGAGCTCAATCCGACGGAGTGCCTCACGATACGCAGCCTGTCCAATGAATGTGTTTATACTATAAGTTTTCCTAAGTTATAATCTAAATCCTATATTTCCCTAAGTTATAATCTGAATCCTAAGTTTACCTAATTAAGTTAACAATAATTATATTTCTAACATAAATCTCATAAACGTAAGTACTTACTTCAGTCTCCTGGGCCCTCACGTCGACGAAGCTCCCGTCCTTTCGCCTCTTGTGCGTATGCACGAATACTTTGTGAGCGGTGACCGCCTCCGCCTCTCTCTCCTCCTTCACTGCCCGTTGGGCCTGCATACGTAGAATTTAATTAACTTCGTATATTAATAGTATCGAATTAAATTAGAGGAATGAATTTGTGGTATCTCACCAAATCTGCACGCGTCCGTGCGTGGGGTCTTGATCCCCATGTATGCAGACCCGTGGCCTGTCTATTCGCCTTAGCTTTCTCTGATTTCTTCTTGTATTGAGGAGTATTCATCTTCTCCAACATCTCCTTATAGTACTCCGCCCGGATCCAGTCCTTCTTCGTATGTACCGTACGAAGGTCGTACACCGCATCCCGTATCTTCTTCCCGGCAGCGGCTTTGTAGGTCCTGCGGATCGCCTCCTCGCGATGGAGGGGCCACCAGAACGTCCTCTGACATACAAATTCAAATATCACGTAATTAAAAAATTAATGAATTAAAGAATAATTAATAATTAACCAAAAGATATATACCCTCATCTCGTCGAGCTAGACGTACTGCCTGTCCTGAGGCACCTCAGAGAAATTGAGGTAGGGGCCATAGTAGTTATCCCGGATAATACGCCCTAGAATTCGGGCAACATCCTACGAGAAAAATCTATAAAGAAGCAACGACTGGATTATTGACTTGAATAAATGAAACAAATTTAATAAATTAACGTAAATTTACTTACGATTCACCCGCGGGCCATATCTCTCATCGAAACTCGCCCAGCGGCCTCTCTGGTGGCGTCGAAGGATCCGAGAGTTCGTGCATGTACTCTCTGGTAACAGGATGAAACTGAATTCGGGGGTACTTCGTGGCCCACTGTGCAGTAACTGCTGGGTCCGCAGCTGCATCTGCTGATGCATCCGCTGGTGCATATGGTGGCGGAACGGATTCGCTAGCGGATGGAGTCGTAGGCCTCGACGAAGATGACGGTGGCACCGTGGTAGATTGACGACGGGAAGAGTTTGTGTCCGGGCTCTCCAGGTCGGGATCGGAGGTCACATCCGGGGAATACGTATGGCGACCACGACCGCTACCACCATGCCCACGCCCACGACCACCACCACCACCACCACTACCAAGGCCACGGCCAACACCACCAGCATGAGTGCTCACAGCCATGCCCTGTAAATAGAACACATAAACATTATTAATAATATAGAAGTATAAATGAATATAAAACTAAACTAAAAAATATATATAACAGCAGCACGTCGACGAGTACCGACCATAGGAGTAGGAATAGGAGTGCCATCTGAAAAAAGAAAATCATACAAAAGTAGATGATCAACGACAAAAACATGAACTGAAATAAGAATACAGAAGTTTAATTTAAACTGAATCGTCCTCGTCCTCGTCCTCGGCCTCGGCCTCGACAAAAACATGAACTAAAATATACCGATATTTAATCATCGTCATCGTCCTCGTCCTCGGCCTCGTCTTCATTCTCATCATCATCCTCATCCTCATCGTCGACTTCATCTGTATCCTCATCCTCATCAAGTTCTTCTTCTTCTTCTTTAGTCTCAATACTTGGGACAAGATGCCTCTTTCTTCCCTGGTTGACATCTAAGTCTTGTATATCAACCTCTTTCTCCCCTCTATTTTCCTCAGAAGGAGGTATATCAACCTCTAATTCAACATCCATGGTATCCGACTGTTGTTCCAAGTATTGGGGCTTTTCGATCTCGTCCTCTTGGTATACTGGGTCTCCAACGTTGAATGAATTTCTAGATTTAATCTTGCATACTGCCCACCAGTCAAATCGATCTCTATGACGCCTTAGGTTGCTTGTATAGTAGACTTGAACAGCCTGACTTGCTATCGTAAACGTGTCGGGCCCTCTATACCTCCTGCGATAATTTATATCAATGAATCCAAATTGTTTATCGATTCTCCAACTGATATTTAGTGTCGTATCGAACCACTCACATTTGAACATCACAATATGCATATCATATGGGACACTAAATTGTAAATCTACAATATCCCGAAGCACTCCATAATAGTCAAAGTCTGGCTCGTCGTCATAGATGGTGCCTCTTATGCAAACACCAGAATCCTTAGTACTGAAGTTGTCATTGAAAAATTCGGCATTTATAGCAAGCTGAGTTGCCTTAAACTTGAAGCCATTAACGACATAGCCTGGCCAACTCTTCGCATGCTTCTTCGGTCCCAATCCCAAATTATGAATGCTCTCATTTGTGAGTGTTGTTTCAGGCAATAAAACCTGTAAACAAATAATGATAATTTAAATGTTTTAGTTGCATATATTTTAATGGTAGCCGCATAACATATTATCTCAGTTACTTACATATTTTCGAAACCAGGTCAGAAAGGTACAATCAACCTTTCACTCTTTTCGATATGCATGACATCAAGATTATGCCTTATAAGATTATCTTTCCAATAAGGCAAGTCCCAGAAAATACTCTGTTTGGTCCAGTTATGGCTTTGTCCGAACCCCTCGACACGATTGTTCGATGGATCTTCCATTACGGTAGGCAATTCCTTTACAACTTTTCAAATATCGTATCCCGACAATCTGGCAGGAGGATCAAGAAATTCTTGTTTTCCAGATCTGAACGCGTCCTTGCTATTTCGCCAATGATGGCTCACGGACAGAAATTGACGATGACAGTCAAAGAAAGAAGTTTTTCCTCTATGCCTAAGGCGGAACGCCTTGCTATTTTCCATGCATATCGAACAAGACATGTTATCGTGCGTACTCCATCCGGACAGCATACCGTATACAGGAAAATTATTGATTGTCCACATGAGTGAAGCTCTCATCTGAAAGTTCTGTTTCCTGGAAATATCATACGTCGTGATGCCGATCTCCCACATTTGTTTCAGCTCATCCACCAACGGCTGTAAATATATATCGATGTTCTTCGTCAGATTTTTGGGACCGGGTATGATAGCTGTCAAGAACATATAAGGAGTCTTCATACACATCCATTGTGGCAGATTGTAAGGGGAAAGAATGACCGACCAGCATGAGTATTGTGATTCCGACTGTCCGAAAGGGACGAAGCCATCAGAACATAGCGCAAGGCGTACATTTCTAGGCTCTACAACAAAATCTGGATGATATAAATTAAAATGTTTCCACGCCTCTCCATCCGAAGGATGTGACAATTCTTCTTCGTCCTTCATGCGTTCTTCGCTGTGCCACGTCACGTGTTTCGCTGTATTCAGAGACATATACATCCTTTGCAAGCGCTTCATGATCGACAAGTAATGCATATACTTGTAAGGACGTCATTTTCTAGTTGACTTTCCTTTTCCCTGCACTGGCTTGTAACGATCCGCATTACAGAAGCTGTAACTTTCTGATACGCAATTCTCTTTGTAGTACAACATGCATCCGTTGCGGCAACAATCTATCTTCTTGTACCCCAGTCCCAGTTATCGGACCATCATCTTTGACTTGTAGAAGTTTTTTGGGAGCTCTTTTGATTCCTTCGGTAACACCTCCTTGATTAGTTGTGTGATCCGATCATAGCAAGCTTGTGGCAAGTTAAAATCAGACTTTATGTTCAGCAACCGCATCATCACTGACAGTACAGAATGAGTCTCACAACCAGGATATAGAGGAGTATCTACGTCCTGAAACATATTATAGAACTCCTTCGCCTCGGGATTAGAATCCTCCGGATCAAAATTAGGTCCTGCCGTATCATACACCATATCTCGTACAAGGTTCTGCACATCTCCATAATCAACAGAGCATCCGTCGTCTTCGAGGACATCCATTGCAGCATTATCATCAAAAGCATAAGTAGCAGCTTCCGTATCTTGTCTTTTCGAATATAATTTACCTTGCGATGACCACAGGCCGTAATCACGTACGAAATCTTTACGGGTCAAATGATCTCTCACAGTCACCACTTCTTCGTAACGTCTATTATGACAATTAACACATGGACACTTGATTTTGTTACCGTCCATGTACTGAGCTTTGCTCATAGCATACTTATGAAATACTTCCATGTCTGCCTGAAAATCGTCACTCACACCAATTCTGCTCTCTTGTTACCGTTTGTACATCCATGTACGATCAACAAATTAACGATTCATCCTCGATTTGGATGTGAAAATCTGTATCGTAATACAAACTAAACATAATAATAGCCCGATACCGATACTCATATAGGATTAGGGTTAGGGTTAGGGTTAGGTTTAGGCTCCGATGCCGATACTCATAGGGATAGTCTGATATCGATACTCATAGGAATAGCCCGATACCGATACTCATAGGAATAGTTCGATATCGATACCGATACCGATTTCGATACTCATAAGAATAGTCTGATATCGATATCGGGACATGCCAAATTGTATCGGTATCGGACAGAATCGGACCGGTATCGGTCAGTATCGGGTATCGGTCAGTATCGGAGGGGATATGCCAAACTGTACACTACTTATACGTTGCTACACTACGTTCTATATCATCTTGATTAATTGTACATTAATCTTGGTTGTCAACTCTTGACCTTGATTGATGATCTTGATCAAGAATTAATAATCCTGAATTAGTTATAATTATTCTTGACTAATTCCTAGCTAGTTAACTACCTTCCAATTTAGAATTGGAATTCGAATATAAATATTACATATAGCCCGATACCGATACTCATATAGGATTAGGGTTAGGGTTAGGCTCCGATGCCGATACTCATAGGGATAGTCCGATATCTATACTCATAGGAAAAGCCCGATACCGATACTCATAGGAATAGTCTGATACCGACAACGATTTCGATACTCATAAGAATAGTCCGATACCGATACCGGGACATGCCAAACTGTATTGGTATCGGACAGTATCGGACCGGTATCGGTCAGTATCGGGTATCGGTCAGTATCGGAGCGGGACATGCCAAACTGTACACTACTTATACATTGCTACACTACGTTATATATCATCTTAATTTATTGTACATTAATCTTGGTTATCATCTCCTGACCTTGATTGATGATCTTGATCAAGAATTAATAATCCTGAATTAGTTATAATTATTCTTGACTAATTCCTAGCTAGTTTACTACCTTCCAATTTAGAATTGGAATTCTAATATAATTATTATATATAGCCGGATACCGATACTCATATAGGATTAGGGTTAGGGTTAGGCTCCGATGCCGATACTCATAGGGATAGTCCGATATCGATACTAATAGGAATAGCCCGATACCGATACTCATAGGAATAGTTCGATACCGATACCAATTTCGATACACATAAGAATAGTCCGATACCAATATCGGGACATGCCAAACTGTATCTGTATCGGACAATATCGGACCGGTATCGGTCAGTATCGGGTATCTGTCAGTATCGGAGCGGGATATGTCAAACTTACACTACTTATACGTTGCTACACTACGTTCTATATCATCTTGATTAATTGTACATTAATCTTGGTTATCAACTCTTGACCTTGATTGATGATCTTGAACAAGAATTAATAATCCTGAATTAATTATAATTATTCTTGACTAATTCCTAGCTAGTTAACTACCTTCCAATTTAGAATTGGAATTCTAATATAAATATTACATATAGCCCGATACCGATACTCATATAGGATTAGGGTTAGGGTTAGGGTTAGGGTTAGGGTTAGGGTTAGGGTTAGGCTCCGATGCCGATACTCATAGGGACAGTCCGATATCGAGACTCATAGGAATAGCCCGATACCGATACTCATAGGAATAGTCCGATACCGATACCGATTTTGATACTCATAAGAATAGTCCGATATCGATACCGGGACATGCCAAACTGTATCAGTATCGGACAGTATCGGACCAATATCGGTCAGTATCCCCTCCCCGACAGCATTCCATTCCCGACCCCCTCCCCCACCCCCTCCCCGACAGCACCCACCCCCCACCCTCCCTCCCCCACCCCCTACCCCCTCCCCGACCCCCCTCTCCGACAGCACCCCCTCCCCGACCCTCCTCCCCCACCCCCCACACCGTCCCCGACAGCACCCCCTCCCCGACCCCCCTCCCCACCCCCCTCCCCGACAGCACCCACCCCCCCACCCACACGTCCTTCTCCACCCCCTCCCCACCCCTCGACCCCCCTCCCCAACCCCCCAACCCCCCGGACCCGGCGAAAGCCGACCGCACCCACCCCGAAACCACCCCCTAAAAACCCTAAAATAGAGAGAGAGAGAGAGGGAAAGCGAGAGAGAGAGATAGCTTACCTGCGAGATCGCCGGAGGGAGTGAGATCACCGAAGGGAGTGAAATCGCCGGAGAGAGAGAGGGGGAAGAGTGAGAGTATGTTTGGGGGGAATGAAAAATTCTCCTCCGTCAGTTCAATTTAAGTTAGGGTACAGTATTTTAGCGACGGACTAACGACGAATATATCCGTCGCTAGGTAGTCGCTAAATACCCACTAGATTACCGACAGAACGTCCGTCGCTAGTTAGACGCTAATTTATCGTACCATTTTTTCAGATTTTATCGCCAAAATGTACGACATATTAGCGACGAAGATCAATCTGTCGCTAAATTTTTGTCAAATTAGCGACGGAAGTGCGACTGATTTTGACACAAAAATTATCCATTTCTTTCTGACGGTAGTCCGTCACAAGGTGCTAGTCTGTCGCTATTAGCGACGGATAAGATCCGTCGCTAATAGTCCGTCGCCAAATTGTTGTATTTTAGTAGTGGAGAAACACTTGAATTGAGTGTTGGTTTCGGTTCGAGGATGAACCTTGTTTTGAGTGGTATATTATGTAATGCCTGCTACGCATGGTGCATTATGCTGAGTCGTTAACGAAGAGTTGCGTTGACCCGAAATGTGTATCGATACGAATCGATGCAAAGAGTTACGTTGACTCGAGGAATGCATCGAGTAAGATTGATGCAAGTGTTAAGTTGGCCCGAGAGAAAGCATTGAGTCGGTTCGAAGATTCTAAGAAATCGAATCGATGCAATGCACAAGTCTGATTTGATTGACTACTGATTTTAGTTGGTTTTGTGTTCAGGCTATATCACGACCCCCACCCTGTTTAGGGACACGAGCACGTGGGTACGTCCAGCCTATGCCGCAGAGTCGGCGATAGAACATTGTATAGGTCATCTAGAACATATAACATCTAAAACAAAAAATATAACCTGTCATCTCCGCACGGATAAATATAATCACAACTCAATCACTTGAATCTAGGAAAGATAAGCACGAATAAGATAGAGGTAAAGGTGAAATATATAAGACTGAAATAGATGCAGAGTCACAAACACAAGGTCAGAATTTAAAGATATAATACAATCCCAAATAAGTTCTACAGACCCAAAGTATCAAGCTGGAATACAATCCACTCAAAGCCTAGTTAATCTAAGTCAATACAGGCGGTGCGTCCTTTACGAGCACAGGCTCCACAGACAAGTCCTGGTCGAAGTCTCCATCAATGCCAAACTCGTAGAAGATCGAGCAATCTGTATCTAAGTCCTCTAAAAAATATGGTTATTTAGTAGAAATTGGAGCAAAGTACAAACGCCAACAACAGTTACAATGAATTGACAAATACTATAAGAAATAATTATAATGGAATACAAGATAGAATATCAAGATTGGAAGTAAAATAGTACTGGGTATTCTGAATATCATATCATGGTGTGAGATATAAGGTAAAACTGGAATATAGAGCAGTACAGGTAGATCTGATGTACAATGTAAATATAAACAGTGCCTTGAGATATTAGAAAATTATATGATCGGCTTGGGTCAAGATCAGGCTGTTCCATTTGACCGGCTATGCATAAGTAGTATAGACGATCAGGCCGGCCACAATGGAAAGCTATGCACAAGTAGTATCAGGTCAGGCTACACCCTATATATGGTGAGGGTGAAGCTATGTACAAGTAATTACAGGAGGGGTATTGATCATATAACCTCTAACAACTCCCCATACTACAGTAGTATAATGGATCTAACCATGACACGTCATGACACAGGACTCAAAGAGCAGGGGCCAGCCTACTCCCAATCAGTGTCTATACAAGCATATGAAACAAGATCGAACAATGCACCCATATACCGGGTAAATCGGGAATAACATCTCATGATGGGATCCAACGTATACTAGTTTGTGCATCCTCGTATCGAGAATCAAGTAAAACACTACAACTGAACATATATAGATAAGATATACATGTGTTAAATAGGGTTTAACAGTGTTAGGCATAGTTTTCTAGTACGTGATATGCAATCTAGGTCAAGTGTTGACTCAAAGTTGACTTTTGCTCAACTGGTCAACTCTGGTCAACTCCTAGTCCAATCTAGGTCAGATGTTGACTCAAAATTGACTTCTAGTCCAAATAATCAACCTTGGTCAACCATGGGCAAATCTAGGTCTATTATCCTATATGAGGTCATTACCTACTAAGATACCCTAGTCTAGGTATCCACATACCCAACATTACCCTCATATATATATATACATATATATATATATATATATATATATATATATATATATATATATATATATATCACTACCAAAATTTAACGTTTTAGCAACGGCCATATCCGTCGCCAACCCGTCAGTAAATCAGATTATCGACGGTTTGCCGACGGATTTGGGTCAAATAAATCCGTCAGGATATTACTCGTTGCTAAAAATTATCCGTCGCCAAGCGACGACTGAACGACAAATTTTCGGCAGCCATATTCGTACAATTAGCGGCGACTGGCCGACAGGTTTTCGTCAAATCAAGTATCAGAAAGTAAGTAATACATCGTCTTACCGACGGGTTAATCCGTCGGCAATCCATCGAAAACAAGTCGGTAAAAGCGTATCAAAGAGTTTCTGATACGCAAACTCCGTCGCTAAATCGTCGCTCTTCGTCTCTACCTTTCGACGGACTGGCGATGGAATAGCGACGGTTCATCCGTCGATTCAGTTCTGGAAATCTTCTATGTTTCCAGAACCTTGGCGACGGATATTCTGCCGCTACGCCGTCGACAATCAGTCGCAGAAATGGTGACGGAAAGTCCGTTTCTATACATTTATCGACTATGAGCGACTAAATAGCGAAGGAGAGCCCGTCGCTAAGGTTCTGTGAATCTTTCATATATCCAGTACCATGCCGACGGATATCCTGCCGATCAGTAGTCGCCAACCCGTTGCTACATGGGAATATCTCCAGTTAGCTACGGATAATTCGTCGACAAGTAGTCGCTAGTCCGTCGCCAACTGGGTAATTTTTAATTTTTTTGCATAAAACAAAGCATTTCTTGTTCACACAACATCCGAAACATCAAAAAATCACAATATACATCACACATCATAAAAACTAACAAACCAATATACATCACACACCAATATACAATCCATCACAAATACATCACACAAACTAACATAAATCACACACCAATTATCCAAACATTCAGCATTATCCAATATTTAAAATTATCCACACATAAAACACACAAATATTCAATATTTAAAAAGATGTCAAACTATCCAAATATAATACATCAAGGAGGAGGAGTTCGATCGTCCACTGGTGTTACTCCCTGTTGCGCCCGACGCAAATACACGTCCACCATGTATGGTGGCAATCCGTCGAAGATATGGTCTAGAAGTTGGCGTAGCTGCTCTGGCGACATCAGGTCAAGGAGGGCCGTCACAGTAAGAGGCGGTACTATAGGGGCAGCAGGGTCAAAAAAAAGATGTCCGACGGAAGAAGGACCGACAGCAGTAGTAGATGGACCGGCATCAGCAGTAGAAGGACCGGCAGCAAACAGACCGGAAGCATTAGAAGGACGCGGAAAGTACGTGGCCAATTGCGCCTGCAAGTCCTATACTGCCTCGTTTAGATGCGAAAGCTGTGTCTACACATCAACGTCTACGGGGGCCGTAGAAGGAGGCGGGGGCGGTAGAAATCTCGGAATCGTCGCGTGCAACGGAGCCAGGGAGCCGACTCCGTACAGGTGCCCTTAAAGCCGCCGACGGTATCTACGAACATGTCGTCGTAGCGAGCAGCCGTAGAAGAGGGCGTCCGGGCGGGCTTCGTTTTGCCGATATCCTCGGCAGCAGATGGCTGAACCCAACTAAGGGCCCTACGATACGCAGCCTATCAAATGAATGTGTTTATACTATAAGTTTACCTAAGTTATAGAAATCCTATGTTTTCCTAAGTTATAGTCTGAATCCTAAGTTTACCTAAGTTATAGTCTGAATACTTATAATTCTAACAGAAATCTCATAAACGTAAGTACTTAGATCAGTCTCATTGGCCCTCTCGTCGACGAAGCTCCCGTCCTTCCGCCTCTTGTGGGTATGCTGGAATACATCGTGCATGGTGACCGATTTTGCCCCTTTTTCCTCTATCAATGCCCGTTGGGTCTGTATACGAAATATTCGTAGACTTGAATTAATTAAGTATATTAATAGTACTATAAATTAGATAGTAGAATGAATGTGCGGTATCTCACCAGATCTACAAGCGTTGCTGCGTGGGACCTTGATCCCCTTGTATGTAGCCCCGTGGCCCGTCGGTTCGCCTTCTCTTTTTTCGATTTCTGCTTGTACGCAGGAGCATCCATCTTCTCCAAGATCTGCTCATAATAGTCCTGTCGGCTCCACTCCTTCTTCGATTGCACCATTCGAAGGTCATACACCGTGTCCCATATCTTCTTCCCGGTGGCGCTTCTGTAGGTCTTGCAAATCGCCTCCTCGCGATGGGGGGGCCACCAGAACGTCCTCTGACATACAAATTCAATTATCACGTAATTAAAAAAAGGTTGATTAAAGATATATATATATATATATATATATATATATATATATATATATATATATATATATATATATATATATATACCCTTATCTCATCGAGCCAGACGTACTACAAGTCAAGGGTCACCTCAAAAATTTTATGGTAGGGGCCATGGTAGTTTGACCGAATAATCTGCCCTAGAAGCCTGGCAGCATCCCACGAAAAAAACCTACAAAGAAGCAATGACTGGATTATTAACTTGAATAAATGAAACAACTTTAATAAATTAACTTAAATTTACTTACGATTCACCCGCGGGCCATTGCTCTCATCGGAACTCGCCCATCGGCCTCTCTGGTGGCATAGGAGGATCCGCGGCTCCGCGTATGTACTCACCAGTAATTGGATGTAACTGAGTCTGGGGGTACTCCGGGGCCCACTGAGCAGTAACTGGTGGATCCGCTGGCGGAACGGAACCGTCAACGGATGTAGACGCATGCCTCGCCGAAGGGGACGATAGCCCCGGGGTAGATTGCCTGCGGGATGAGTCCGTGCCTGGGGTACTCTCCGAGTCGGGATCACTAGATGGGGTTATATCTCGGGACTGCAGAAGGCGACCCCGACCACTACCACCAGCAGCACCACTACGACCACGCCCACGACCAGGGCCACCAGCACCACCACCACCACCACGACCAACACCACTACGACAGTGTTAGCCATCATGACCTGTAAATAGAACACATAAACATAATTAACAATATATAAGTATAAATAAATATAAAACTAAACTAATATATATATATATATATATATATATATATATATATATATATATATATATATATATATTTTTAAAAAATATATATATATATATATATATATATATATATATATATATATATATATATATATATATATATATATATATATATATATATATATATATATATATACCACCAGCAGGGCAACGAGTGCCGTCGCGACGAAAAGAACTAGGAGTGCCATCTGTAAAATAAAAATCATACAATAAGTAGATGATCGAACAACAAAACCATTTGAAACAAGAATGCAGAAGTTTAAACTGAATTCACTAAGTTAATTGTAAGTGCTTTTATGAGGTCAAACTAAATTCACGTATTTGGAAGTGTTTTTAATATATACCGATATTTAATCTAATCATCATCATCGTCTTCGTCCTCGTCCTCGGCCTCGTTTTCATCCTCATCCTCATCATCATCCTCATCATCCTCATCGTCGACTTCATATGTATCATCATCCTCATCAAGTTCTTCTTCTTCTTCTTCTTCTTCTTCTTCTTCTTCTTCTTCTTCAGCCTCAAGACGCCTCTTTCTCCCCTGGTTGGCAACTAAATCTTGTGTATCAACCTCTTCCTCCCCTCTATTGTCCTCAACAATATCTTCAACATTTATGGTATTCGACCGTTGTCCCAAGTATTGGGGCTTTTCGATCTGGTCCTCTTGGTATGCTGGGTCTCCAACGTTGAATGTATTTCTAGATTTAACCTTACATACTGCCTACCAGTCAAATCGATCTCTACGATGCCTTGGATAGTTTGTATAGTAGACTTGAACAGCCTGACTTGCTATAGCAAACGTGTCGGACCCTCTATACCTCCTGTGATAATTTATATCGACGAATCAAAATTGTTTATCGATTCTCCAACCGATATTTGGTGTCGTATCGAACCACTCACATTTGAACATCACAATATACATATCATATGGGGCAGTATATTATAAATCTATAATATCCCGAAGTACTCCATAATAGTTAAAGTCCGGCTCGTCGTCAAAGATGGTGCCTCTTATACAAACACCAGAATCCTTGGTACTGAAACTGTCATTGAGAAATTTTACATTTATAGCATTCTGAGTTACCTTAAACTTGAAGCCATTAACGACATAGCCTGGCCAAGTCTTTGCATGCTTCTTCGGTCCCAATGCCAAATAACGAATACTCTCATTTGTGAGTGTTGTTTCAGACAATAAAACCTGTAAACAAATATTGATAATTTAAATGTTTTAGATGCATATATTTTAATGGTAGCCGCATAACATATTATCTTAGTTACTTACGTATTTGCAAAACCAGGATGAAAAGGTACAATCAACCTCTCTTTAATGTCCCTCATCGATAATATTGGGCATCCTCATTTTGACTTCATCTCTAAATACACTGTTAGAGGGAGAAAAAATAAGTGTAATCACTTACTTCACCAAATCAGAGATTATAATGAGTGTAAGTGTAGTAACTTACTTCTCTAAATCTCTCATTTCTTGTATGTCACAAATTAACAAGACATATCGGTGAGCGGCATCATACTCATCGTTAGTCAACCACCGTTTCTTACTAGCCCCAATAGGCTTGCCCCTTACATTGAATATACCTCCATCCTCAACATCCTCATCATTCCTTTGAGGTCTATTTCGATTTGTCCGAACATGAGTATCGAAATAAATGGAGCAGAAGTTTGATACCTCCTCGATAAGATATGCTTCACATATCGAAGCCTCTATATGAGCCTTGTTGCCAACTTTCTTCTTTAGATGGTGTAGGTATCTAGAGAGAAATTGTCTTGAGAATTAACAATGAATTTTAAATTCCACTTAAATTCAAATTAAATTATATCGATTTTTATTTAACTTTCAAATGGGTACATCCATCGATAATGAACAGATGCACCGACACTGGCTTCATTTGCTAGAAGAATCGGTAGATGCTTCATGCTGTCGAAGAAGCACGGAGGAAATATTTTCTCTAACTTGCAAATTGTTAAGACAATCTTCTTCTCCAGTTCAACCATGTGTTGCACCGTCAACTTAGTTGAACAAATATCCCTAAAGAATGTAGATAGCTCGGCCAACGGAACCCATACAACAGAAGGCAACAACTCTCTCAAAGCAATGGGGAGTAATCTTTCCAAAAATACGTGGCAGTCATGACTCTTCATTTCCGTTAGCTTGCGTTCATTGAGATCAACGCATCTAGCCAAATTCGACACATAGCCGTTGGGAAATCTTAAAGTAGATATCCACTTACAGATTATTAATCTATCTTCTTTGCTCAATGTGTATTATGCTATCGGCTTAATTAATGGTCCACCAGCTCCCCTTTGTATCAAGTTTAGATAAGGACGCTTGCATATCTCGACAATGTCTTGTCTTGCTTTTGGATTGTCCTTCGTCTTTCCTTTAATATCCATGACGGTATTAAAGACATTATCGAACACATTTTTTTCGATATGCATGACATCAAAATTATGCCTTATAAGATTATCTTTCCAGTAAGGTAAGTCCCAGAAGATACTCCGTTTGGTCCAGTTATGGCTTTGTCCGAACCCCTCGACACAATTGTTCGATGGATTTTCAATTATGGTAGGTAAATCCTTTACATCTTCCCAAATATCGTATCCCGACAATCTGGCAGCGGACGAGAAAATTCTTATTTTTCAGCTTTGAACGCGTCCTTGTTCTTTCTCCAAAGTTGACTCGCGGAGAGAAATTGACGGTGACACTCAAAGAAAGAAGTTTTTCCTCCATGCATAAGGCGGAACGCCTTACTATTTTCTATACATATCGGACAAGACATGGTGCCATGAGTACTCCATCCGACAGCAGACCGTATGCTAGAAAATCATTAAATGTCCACATCAGTGAAGCTCTCATCTTAAAATTCTGTTTCTTGAAAACATCATAGGTCGCGATGCCGATCTTCCACTGCTTTTTCAGCTCATCCACCAACGGCTGTAAATATATATCGATGTTCTTTGTCGGATTCTTGGGACCTGGTATGATAGCTGTCAAGAACATATAAGGAGTCTTCATACACATCCATGGTGGTAGATTATAAGGGGTAAGAATGACCGGCCAACAGGAGTATTGAGATCCTGACTGCCCGAAAGGGGCGAAGCCATCAGAACATTGCGTCAGACGTACATTTCTAGGCTCTACAGCAAAATCTGGATGACACAAATCAAAATGTTTCCACGCCTCTCCATCCGAAGGATGTTACAATTCTCCATCGTCCTATGTGCATTCTTCGTTGTGCCACGTCATGTGTTCTGCTGTATTCAGAGACATATACATCCTCTGCAAGCGCTTCATGATCGAAAAATAATACGTATACTTGTAAGGATGTCGTTTTCTAGTTGACTTTCATTTTTCCTGCACTGGCTTGTAATGATCCGCATTACAGAAGCTGCAACTTTTTATGTCCTCGTTCTCCTTGTAGTACAACATGCATCCGTTGTGACAACAATCTATCTTCTCGTACCCCAATCCCAGTTGCCGGACCATCATCTTTGACTTGTAGAAGTTTTTTGGGATCTCTTTTGATTCCTTCGGTAACAACTCCTAGATTAGTTGCGTAATTCGATCATAACAAGCTTTTGGCAAGTTAAAATTAGACTTTATGTTCAACAACCGCATCGTCACTGACAGTACGGAATGAGTCTCACAACCAGGATATAGAAGAGTATCTGTATCCTGAAACATATCATAGAAATCCTTTGCCTCGGGATTAGGATCCTCGAGATCAAAATTAGGCCCTACCGTATCGTACATCATATCTCGTTCAAGGTTCTGCAGGTCTCTATAATCAACAGAGCATCCGTCGTCTTCGATGACAAAATCCGTTGCAGCATTATCATCAAAAGCATAAGTAGCAGCATTCGCAACTTGTCTTTCCGCATGTAGTTTACCTTGCGATGACTACAGGCCGTAATTACGTACAAAATCCTTACCGGTCAAATGATCTCTCACAGTAACCACTTCTTCGTAACATCTATTGCGATAATTACCACATGGCACTTGATTTTGTTATCGTCCATATACCAAGCTTTGCTCATGGCATACTTAAGAAACACTTCCATGCCTGCCTGAAAATTGTCACTCACACCTATTCTGCTCTCGTGTTGTCGTTTGTATATCCATGTACGATCAACGAAGTAAAGATCCATCACAGATTGGATGTGAAAATCTGTATCGTAAGACAAACTAAACAGAATTAGTATATAATTATGTACTCACCAGTAACAGGATGTAACTGAGTCCGGGAGTACTTTGGGGCCCACCGTGCAGTAACTAGTGGATCCGTTGGTATAGGCCGGATGTACTTAGTATCGACCGTATCAGATTAGTATCGATCTATAGGTTTGGTATAGGTCGTATCAAATTGGTATTGGCCTTAGCGAATTGGTATCGTCCTATCCGATATGTATCGGCCGTATAGCTAGGATTCATTTGATGTATCGATTCGGTATAGGCCATATCCGATAGGTATCGGCCGTATCGAGTTTATAACCTACTTCGTAAGAGAAGTATCTTAATGTTCTATGTCAGATCAGTCTGTCTTCAAGAGCTATAGAACATTAAGATACTTCTCTTGCAATAGTATTCTAGCTCGAGATTTCGGTTCGGGAACATTAAGAGCTATAGAACACTAAGATACTTAATGTTCTATGTCAGATCATATAGTTTACCTTGCAATGTTATTCTACTTCGCAAGAGAAGTATCTTATATATATATATATATATATATATATATATATATATATATATATATATACACTAGGATATATATATATATATATATATATATATATATATATATATATATATATATATATATATATACTAAGAGATTCGGGTCGGTTTTAAAAAAATTCCGTTTCGGTGTGTGTGTGTGTGTGATACTACCGCCGACCCCCAACTCCATATATATATATATATATATATATATATATATATATATATATATATATATATATATATATATATATATATACTAAGAGATTCGGTTCGGTTTTAAAAAAATTTCGTTTCGGTGTGTGTGTGTGTGTGTGTGTGTGTGTGTGTGTGTGTAATACTACCACCGACCCCCAACTCCCTACTCCCACGACCGCCGATCCCCACCCCCGGCTGGCCATCTCCCACCCCCGGCCCCCGGCTGGCCTTCGCCCCCCCCGACCCTCCTCCGCTGCCCTACATCCCCCCCGACCACTACCCCCCATCACCGTCGACCACTACCACCCCCAACCCCGCCCGCCCTTCGCTGCCTACCCTCCACCGCCGACCCCCGGCCAACACCCCTACCCCGAATTTGATACGCCCCTCCGCTACCCAACCCCATGCTGCCTTACCCCCTCCCCCCGCGACCCACACCTCCACCACCCCGACCCCAAATTCGAAACCCCCCTCCACTGTCCAACCCCCCGCTTCCCTACCCCCTACCCCACCTCGCGACCCCTACCTCCACCACCCCACCCCAAAACAGCCCCTCCGCTTCCCTACCCCACCCTCCAGCGACCCCCACCCCCACCACCATGATCCCCACCCCTACCACCGCCGACCCCCGCCGCCCCAACCACCGAGAGAGAGAGAGAGAGAGGGAATTACCTGAAAAAAAAGAGAGAGAGCTCTGCGTGTGCCGGAGAGAGATAGAGAAAAAATTGGGAGGGGGAGTGAAAAGTTCCCCCCCCCCCCCCGTCGGTTAAATTTAAGTTGGGGCTGACATATAGCGACGGACTAGCGACAGATTTATCTGTCGCTAGTCCATCGCTATATCTCCTTAGATGGCCGACGGAATATCTGTCGCTATGTGGTCGATAAATTTCGCAAAAAAAAATTCATTATTTCTCACCAATTTTGACAAGTAACGGGCATAGCGACGACTTCATGGTCCGTCGCTATATCTCCGACGACTTACCGACGGACTGACGACCTTTGCTCGCCCTTAAAATTAAAAAAATTGTCAGCATTTCGACGGCAATCAGTCTGTACTTAGTCGGTAGTCCGTCGCTATCAGTGACGGCCTTTATCCATCGCTAATGGTCCGTCGCCAAATGGCTGTATTTTGGTAGTGTATATAATCTATTCTAGACTCTAGAGTGGTACTATTAGATCCTTAGGCTATAGGCTAACTTCCATTACCTTAACTAATAGGAAAAATACACTATGTTAATTATTTAGGTAAACCATTACCTAGATAGGTATATCATATCCTTGATTGATTAGGTAATTACCTATTACCTTAGATAGGTAATATCCTATACTAACTTAGGATAGGTAGATACTTACTATATATATAAATATGGCTATCCCTCTCAATACTACACTCAAAGAACCCAAATGTGAAATATGGTCTTCATATTAAAGAGGCTCTCAAAGGCCTAAGGCTAACACTGTCCAAGGGGAAGTATCCCCTTGTTGTTGCTGCTGCAATAGTATATTGCTGCTGCTGCTATAGAGTGCTGCAATATGCCTGCAGACATGGCACTCTAATATACTAACATATATATCTAATTTAACATTCTAACCAAGCTAACACTTCAAAATCTGAACGAAATCTCTAATTTAACTTAGGATGCATGATATCCTAACCACTAACACACTACTCTAAAACTGATTAATCCCAAACCCTCTGATACCTACTGATACTAACATATCCCCCTAATACAAGTATTCTCTAAAACCCATTCAAGATACTAACCAATTTGTAATCTCACTAGCACTAGGACATAGCCAATTGTGGCCAAACTCAACCGCAGTACCATGGCCTAAGGCCAACATGGCCAATCTCCATCTGCTGTACAGCAGATGAGGCCATGGCAAGGCTGCCAAAGCTGTTCTGCCAAGGCTATTAGCTACTGCAGCTGCTGCACTTGCTATTGCAGTGGCAAGGCTATTTGCTATAGCTGCTGTTACAATGAGCTAAAGCTCAAGCCAAGAGCCCAAGCTAATAAATCAACCAATATCCTATCTAATATGATACTCACACCAACGGCCCCAAATATCCTGATACAATACTACTGACCTCTGATACAGACTTAAACATAAAACTCTGACGCAATAACCCCTTATCTGTTCTAACATAACTAACTCTAATACACTAGTTATACATCTGAACTAACTGATACTAATGTCTAACCTCTAAGATGCTTAGGATACTAACTAATACCTAAACTCTACTCCTAATTTCTATCACCCAAAACCCAATTCTGATACACTTATTCATATCTGATACTAAAATAACTAACCCCTTATCCTCCTCATCATCATAAGTCGAATGGCCATATGGCCCATAACTCTGATACCAGTGCCTCGGATACAAGGCAAATGGCCAAGTCAAGTGGCCAACCACATACAGCCTACTGCTGCTACTGTAGCAAGCTCGAGCCCATGCCAATATCTGATACCAAGCCATCACTGCTGCTGCATATTACACTTCCCACTAAAACCCCCTGGCCATGTTCACTTGACAGTAAGTACTGTACTCCCCTCCTCCACAGTTCATTTATCAGTTAACAACAACTCCCCCTCACTCATAAAACACACACACGCACTCATACATATAACATACATGTATGCACATAACATATGGCTCCAATATATATATATATATATATATATATATATATATATATATATATATATATAATCATTAGGAAATCTATTAGAGAGTCTAAACAATGAATAACCTATCCAAATCCATGCCCAAAACTGAAAACAAAGTCCAAACTAGCCTATGGGGCATTTCATCAAACACTTAGGGGCTCTCCTCGGATTTCTCCAAGGATGGCTCAAAAACCCCATGTGAAATGCACAAGAAGGAAGGTTAGAGCCTTGCTCTGCTCTCCAAGGGTATCCCTAACCAATGTGGGTGTTCCTACAAGTTGTCATGCACGAAGAAGGATCTAAAACTATTATAAAGCAAGGTTTTACCTATTGGGTGGTTGATTTCCTATTGAAATCTCTTGTGCTATGCTCTTGTGTCAAGTTAGACACAATTTACTCCTCCTTGGACACTTCTCCCATGAGCTCCTTGGATCACCAAGCTCCTAGCCTTGAAGAAGGAAGGTTTTGGAGGAGTTTGGGAGAATTTGGGAGAGTTTTAATGGTTGGAACCCATGGAAATGAAAAGGGGCTATTCTAGAGTTTTGTGGAGGCTCATTAATGAGGAAAAAGATGAATTAAAGGCCTCTAATACCAACAAAAGAGGGAGCCCTAAAACCCCTCTAAAAAGTCTAATTTACCCTCTCAAGTCATCATGAACCATCTCCTAATTAAAGGGTTAATGGTGCACTATGTATGGGATTCAATCCTAGTTTAAACTAAGTCTAACATGACTTAAATGAAGCTAGATGGGTTCATCCTAGGTTGTGGGCTCAAGTGGTCATATCTAGTCTCATAAGGTTCACAAGTTAAGGTTCAATTAATAGGCTAAACTAACAATGAATGAAACCTTCTTAATAAATGAATTAATAAATATTCAAGTAATATAAATAATACAAATTGACAAAAATATTCATGTTTTTGAAATATGGTAGTGACAATCTTACCCCTATTAGAAAAATTTTGTCTTCGAAATTTAAGTTGGTTGTACTCTTCTCTAGGTCAAACCCCCAATAGTCAAGGTCATAATTTCTATCTAGCACCACACAAGATTATGGTGCTACTGGTCGTGATTTTACGGTCTCAATCAGGGTCACTATACTATCTATCATAGCCCCAAGCAAAAGCTAAAAGGTACGATTGAAACATACAATAATGTGGAAAAAGGATGGACGAAGAACAGAAAGACAGGCCTTCTAACCAATCACCTGTAGCATCGGCCTCCTCGACCGTCAATACAAAAGCCCTGCCCTGTTGGGTATATCCCTCTGCTAGCAGGACATGACGCGATGCCTTAGGTGACCTAACTCCATCTCCCTGTCCTTGTTATAGATATTGGCCAGGATGATGAAGGGTTAAGAGACAATCCCTAACCAAATGCTCCGTTGATCCACAGTGCAAGCATGCTTCCAGCCTCTTTCTGTATACCTTCCAAGTATGGCCTGACCTCCGATAGTAGGTACAGGTGGGAGTTGGGTGAAACTGCCTCTGAGGCTGCTGTTGATCTCGTTTTACTGGGGCTCGTATCGTTGCATAAAACTGTTGAACCTGGGCCCTAGCTGGAGGTTGGAACTGCTGTTGTGGCAGCTGGAAATATTGATACAGAAACTGGAGATGCTTCGCCAGTCCCATACTACTGCCAGCACCACCCATGGCATCACTGCCTCTCTTTGGCCTGAGGCCTCCTCCACAATCTGGGAATCCATCAGAATATCCTTGCAGGTAGCCATACGATACCCAAAAGTGTGACCCTATCCTTGGCCTTGCGCTCCACCAAATGGGGGTGCAATAGGGCAAACCCTCATCTGGTGTGCAGCTAACCCACAAAATAGACACACCTTCAATCTCTTCCTCCAGACATCCCAAGAATGGCCAAGTTTCTTGCAATAGTTGCAAAGAAAAGCCCGATCTTCCCACCTCTAGGGATGCTGCCGAAATAGAATTTCCCGAGAAGCAGAGGTATCCATCTTCTCCATTGCAGCAAATGCAAACTGCTAGGCACCATCGATGCTCTGGCACAACACATGAGTCTATCGCTGTTGTGTCTTAGCCTGAGCCCTCTGTGCCTCTATCATCTGCTGGAACAACACAACATCTGTGCGGTATCAGTCGGTGGTAGAGGTGTAGGAAGAGGCTCCGGCTGTACGAGGAAAATCCTCTTGACTGGTGGAGGAATAACCCCAGGAGCTGCTAGCACAGTAGGAGCAATTCCCAAATCTGTAGCTCCCGCAGCTATAAGAGGAGGCTCTAAAGTAGCGGACCTCTCCGTCGCTGCAACGATTCCAATGTGTTGCAATCTGGTCTCCGGCATCCGAGAGACAGATCGACAAAAGAAATTAATATGGCACAAGATGAGATATTATCAAGAAAGGACAATTGATGAGGAAACATAATCATATAATAATAGAAATGAATAATAGAGATGGTACATTAAGAACCTTTTTAAGATACAATCTGATAATCATATGCGTTTGTCCAAAATTATGATACTCAGAATCCTCGCCATGCCAGTAAGCAAAGCTGTGTTAAACGATAAATTTAATAACCGGGGTATGCACCTCTATAATCATGTCGTTTAGAATCCTCACTGTACCGACTAGTATAGTTGCAAGGAATTCCAAATTTTATATAATTAAGATATATACATCCGAAGTCAGGTCCCTACGTTTCCGTCACGCCAGTTAATTTGGCTGCGATAAACCCCAGGCTCCATAACCAAGTAGACGTTTTACTTTCTTTGTTGTCTTCGTCATCATATGTTATCAGAAGATACCATGATCCCGTCCATAAAATTCATCTCAATATGAAAATCAAAGTCAACAATGAACCATCAAATTAAATTCAATAACAAGAAGCAAAGGTAAACATAAGCAAGAGGAAAGGATTTCGAATTGACGTTCAAAACCAGATTCTCAAGGGTCATCTCAGGAATCTCTCAAGAAGTCCTAACTCTGATTGAGTAACTCCTAACGTAACTTAAAACCTATATCCTAACAGCAGGCTCGTAATTAGTACTGTAAGCCAAGTACTATTAGGAAATCACACTAGTTGCGACAATGACTTGCATGGGCCACCACAAAAACATGTCACGACCCGCACTCTGTTTAGGGGCACGAGCACGTGGGTACGTCCAGCCTACGACGCAGAGTCGACGGTAGAACGCTGTATAGGTCATCTAGCATATATAACATCTAAGACACAATAAATATAACTTGTCATCTCCGTACAGAGAAATATAATCACAACTCAATCACATGAATCTAGGGAAAATAAGCACGAATAAGATAGAGATAAAGATAAAATATATAGACTAAAATAGATGCAGTCACAAACACAAGTTCAGAATTTAAAGACATAATACAATCCTAAATAAGTCCTACAGACCGAAAGTATCAAGCTGGAATACAATCCAGTCAAAGCCTAGCTAATCTAAGTCACTACAGGCGGTGCGTCCTCTACGAGCACCGGCTCCATAGGCAAGTCCTGATCGAAGTCTCTATCAATGCCAAACCCGTAGAAGGTCGAGCAATCAGCATCTAAGTCCTCTAAAAAAATATGGTTATCTAATCAAGATTGGAGCAAAGTACAAACGCCAACAACAGTTCCAATGAATTGACAAATACTATAAGAAACAATTATAATGGAATACAAGATAAAATATTAAGACTGGAAGTAAAACAGTACATGATATACTGAATATCTTGTCATGGTGTAAGATATAAGGTAAAACTAGAATGTAGAGCAGTACATATAAATCTGATGTACAATATAAATATAAATGGTGCCTTGAGATATTAGAGCGTTATGTGATCGGCTTAGGTCCAGATCAGGCTATTCTATTTGACCGGCTATGCACAAGTAGTATAGGGACAGGCCAGCCAAAATGGAAAGCTATGGACAAGTAGTATCAGGTTAGGCTACACCCTACGTGTGGCGAAGGTGAAGCTATGCACAAGTAATTACAGGAGGGGTATTGATCACATAACCTCTAATAACTCCCCATCTCCGAGTAGTATAATGGATCCAACGATGACATATCATGACACAGGACTCAAAAAGGAGGGGGCCAGCACACTCCCAATCGGTGTCTATACAAGTATAGAAAACAAGATCGAACAATGTACCCATATACCAGGTAAACCGAGAATAACATCTCACGATGGGATCGAACGTATACTAGTCCGTACATCCTTGTGTCGAAAATAAAGTAAAATACTACAATTGAATAGATATTGTAAATATTAAAGCAATAAAACTATCAGAAAATGTACTCGCTTGCGGTCCTAAGCTGTCAAAATAAATCAAGGCTCAAAGTGGAGTCACAGACCTATAGATGATATATACATGTGTTAAATAGGGTTTAACAGTGATAGGCATGGTTTTCTAGTACGTGATATGCAATCTAGGTCAAACTAGGTCAAGTATTGTCTAACAGTTGACTTTTGGTCAACTAGTCAACTCTGGTCAACTCCTAGTCCAATCTAGGTCAGATGTTAACTCAAAGTTGACTTCGAGTCAAAATAGTCAACTTTGGTAAGTTGTGGTCAAATCTGGGTCTAGTATCCTATATCAAGTCATTACCAACTAAGATACCCGAGTCTAGGTATCTACATACCCAACATTATCCTCAGATGAATATTAACATATATATAAATATAACAATCTATTCTAGACTATAGAGTGGTACTATTCTATACCTTAGGCTATAGGTTAACTTCCATTACCTTAGCTAATAAGGAAAATATACTATCTTAGTTATTTAGGTAAACCATTACCTAGATAGGTATATCATATCCTTGATTGTTTAGGTAATTACCTGTTACCTTAGATAGGTAATATCCTATACTACCTTAGGATAGGTAGATACTTACTATAAATATATATATATATATATATATATATATATATATATATATATTTTATATATATATATATATATATATATATATATATTTTATATATATATATATATATATATATATATATATATATATATATATATATATATATATATATATATATATATATATATATATATATATATATATATTTTATATATATATATATATATATATATATATATATATATATATATATATATATATATATATATATATATATATATATATATATATATATATATATGGCTATCCCTCTCAATACTCCACTCAAAGAACCCAAATGTGAAACATGGTCTTCACATTAAAGAGGCTCTCAAAGGCCTAAGGCCAACGCTGCCCAAGGGGAAGTATCCCTTGTTGTTGCTGCTGCAATGGTACATTGATGCTGCTGCTTTAGAGCGCTGCAATATGCCTGCAGACATGCCACTCTAATATACTAACATATATATCTAATTTAACATTCTAACCAACCTAACACTTCAAAATCTGAACAACTAAATCTCTAATTTAACTTAGGAAACATGATATCCTAACTACTAACACACTACTCTAACACTAACTAATCCAAAACCCTCTAATACCAATTGACACTAACATATCCCCCTAATACAAGTATTCTCCCAAACCCATTCAAGATACTAACCAAATCCTAATCTCACTAGCACCAGGACACAGCCAATTGTGGCTAAACTCAACTACAGTACCATGACCTAAGGCCAACATGTCCAAGTGCCAACTTGGCCAATCTCCATCTGTTGCATAGTAGATGAGGCCATGGCAAGGCTGGCAAAGCTACTCTGCCAACGCTATTAGCTACTGCAGCGGCTGCACTTGCTATTGCTGCTGCAAGGCTATTTACTAAAGCTGCTGTTACAATGAGCTAAAGATTTAGCCAAGAGCCCAAGTTAACAAACCAACCTGTATCCTAATTAATATGATACTCACACCAAAGGCCCCAAATATCCTGATACAATACCACTGACCTCTGATACAGAATTAAACCTAAAACTCTGATGCAATAACCCCGTATCTGTTCTAACATGACTAACTCTAATATACTAGTTATACATCTGAACTAACTGATACTAATGGCCAAGTCAAGTGGCCAACCACATGCAGCCTACTACTGCCGTTGTAGCAAGCTCGAGCCCAGGCCAATCTCTGATACCAAGCCATCACTGCTGCTGTACAGTGCAGTCCCTACTAAAACCTCCAGCCCATGTTTACTTGACATTGAATACTCTATTCCCTTCCTCCATGTAGAAGCATGGAAAATATTGCTTTTAGTCCCACATCGGAAAAGAGAAGAAGAAAGGGCTCATTCTATTCTATATATAGAGCCCCCTTGCCACCTTTGAAAAGGGCACTAAAAATATAAAAAAAGAAAAGAATCACTCAATTGAGTCACTCGCTGTCATGGCGAGGATGAGTTGGGTTCTTAGTACTAGGCGTCTTCACGGGCTAGTATGAAGAAATCCAAGGCGGCACGGGCCATGCACTTCAAACGTGCTATGCCAACAGTAAACCAGAGATACGCGCGTAAAAATCATGCGCACTACCGATGGTAAACTGTACAGAATCGTCTCAGGTGCGTTTGTACCAGATATGAGCCGACTCTTAAAGTCACCCTCCTACTTGGGTATAGCTATTGCACTTGAACTAAGTCGGGGGGAATCTTTTGCTAAAGTTCCCCTCCCTCTTGGGTGCAGTTATTGCGTTTGAACTAAGTCGGGGGGGAATCTCTTGCTAAAGTCCCCCTCCCACTTGGGTGCATCTATTGCGCTTGAACTAAGTCGGGGGAAAATCTCTTGCGGGCCAGACCCCATGTGGCCCATTGAGAATGTCGAAGCCTCCAACTTGGACTCTTCCTACTATGCACCTTCGGGTGCTAAGTTGAAGAAGTCTAGGGCCATATCGCATATTTTATGTATGGGCCTGTCATAGCTCATCCTGACTCGTAATGCTTTACTAGTCTCAGACCAGGAAGCCAATATGATGGTCCCAAAAGTCTCCCAAGAACGATCAAGCACAGTGCTTTACTAGCCGGTGATCAGAAAGCAAATATGATGATCCTAAAAAAGTCTTCCTACAATGATCGAGCACAGTGCCTTACTAGCCGATGATCAGGGAGCAAATATGATACCTACGCACTCGGGCACTCGGAATACCCGATCCTACAAAACGGATACGAAGGTAGATCAATCTGCTATCAACCTACGAGAGGTGATTACTTACAAACGCAAGAAGAGAGAATCAACATTGGCGTGTGATGAGCCCCTTCCAGGACTTTACTGCACCGAAGACATCATCAACTGCCGCTGCCACAAGACAGTGGCTCCACTACAAAGGCAGTCTGTGTTACAGCGACTGCGACCTACTGCGCCTTTCCAACATCATCTCGGAAACATGATGCCAATTAAAGACGTTGTAACAGTCTGCTCTCAACTAGAGACATTACTCAGATGTCTCAGTCAGGCACATCGTCTCAGTCAAGCGCATTATAATATTCTGAAGGAGTCTACCGTCAAATCTTCTTCGAACAAGGAGATCAGTCAAGAGGGAGACAAACGAAACTCTCTCCAATCGTAAAATTCGGTATAACACCTCCTTCTAGGGCCCCCATACCTATCCAGCCAGAAGATATCCTTCATGCGGCTTAATCATGAAACATTCCTCAGGCGGCTCGGTCATGAGACGTCCTTCATGCGGCTCGGTCAGAAGGCATTCCTCATGCGGCTCGATCATGAGACATTTCTCATACGGCTCGGTCATGAGACATTCCTCATGCGGCTCGGTCATAAGACGTCCTTCATGCAGCTCGGTCATGAGATATTCCCTCATGCGGCTCGGTCATGAGACGTCCTTCATGCAGTTCGGTCATGAGAAATTCTTTCATGCGGCTCGGTCATGAGATATTCCTTCATGTGGCTCGGTCATGAGACATTCCTTCATGCGGCTCGGCCAGGAGACATCCTTCATGCGGCTCGCCACAGAAGATTAGTTGATGCACGTGACAAGTTGACCAGGTCTTAACTGCTCAGATACAACAACAAATCACAACAAGTCCTAACAAATCCCTAACTATCAGTCAAAGTTCGAGTCTCGAGGTATGATTACGGCTATGTGGCCTGGGTATTTGCTACATGGTCATCTTTGCGGCTCAAAACATCCTTTATCCTAAAATTACTATAAATAGCAGGGTGCCACACCCCTGCAAGATGGTTAGCAATCCAAGGCTGGCAACCTTCGAAAAATAATTTCTTCAAGAGCTAATGACTGCGTAAGATAGTCCAAGGAGTAAGACAGAGTTGATAACACTTTCCTGAGCCTCTACCGTCACCCCCAGAATCAAAACTAAACAATGTACTTAGATTGTTTCCTAGGATTTCTTTCTAGTCTTTTCTTTGTACAAGCGAGTTTGCAATCAATTTTAGTATTTCTATAATACATGTCTTTGATTTTTTAATGGCAAATACGATAGCAACTCTGCTTGGGACGTCCTTCTCCACTGATGAGAAGCTGGTGAAGCAATTTGACGCGTCCAAGCTCGACTCTACGCAGCAAATGCTTGTGGTTCATTTTGACCAACAGGTCTTCGAAGAAATGCTCTCTGAAGGGAGCGCCAGCCCGTCTCAGAAGCGAGCCAACCCAAAAAGAACTCGCAGGACGTCGGTGCACAAAACTATTGCCCCCGACCAAGTTCTCGAAAAAGCTCCTTCTGCAGCCCAAGACGGTGACCATAGCTCTCCTGCGGCTTTGCTTTCGACCGCAGAGGACCCCACTATCCCCAAATCCAGCAGAGAAAAATACTACTATGCTGAGTTTTTGGGGGCACAAGAAAAATCCATGCGGACAAAGAAGGAGCCGCATAAGAAAAATGGGCAGTCTGTCCATGCTGTTGGCACATTTTATTTTGATTATTAACAGCATCTTCGTAGTTTAGTCTTCTGTTCTTCAGATTCAAATATTCTCAGAAGATCTACTACATAGAGCTCTTCCGTTCAGCGTAATCATCTTTCACTTTGAAGACTGAAGCAGTTACCGGCGTTCCCTGCATAAGACGGCGTCTTCCTGCTTTAGAGTCTTTGAGTCTGTACTAGTCTAGGTATATCTGTAAACACCTAAGGACGGATGACAATTAAAAAGCACAAGTCAAAAATCAAATACTTACAGAGCGGCATACCGGCGGCATGCTTCGGCATACCGGCGGTATACCGTTTCTAGCATCCAGAAAGTTGCTGTGATAAATTGTCGGCATACCGGCGGCATGCTACGGCATACCGGCGGTATACCGATTTTTGTGTCCAGAAAGTTGCTGTGACAAATTGTCGGCATACCGGCGGCATGCTCCGGCATACCGGCGGTATACCGTTTTAAGCAACCCAAAAGTTGCTGTGATAAATTGTCGACATACCGACGGCATGCTCCGGCATACCGGCGGTATACCGTTTTTAGCAATCCAAAACTTGCTGTGACAAATTGTCGGCATACCGGCGACATACCGAGTTTCAAATATTTGGTTTTTGAATTGCCCTGACTAGCATTAATGGCCGCATTTAATGCTCTCTAATGGTCATTAATATGACCGTTACTATTTGGACGGTATACCGACGGTATGCCGCTGCATACCGACGGCATGCCGGTCTGTCTGTTTTCAGAGCATTAAATGCCACCAACTCTTGGTTCTCTTATAAAAGAAAGCTCTCTCTCTCTTGAGCTTCTTCACCAACTCTTACCATAAATTTTCCAACAACCAAGAGCTCCACCATTAATACTCTTCCAAGCTTTTCATTGTTCATCCTCTCCCAAAGTACTAGAGTATTAAAGAGTTGTACATTTCAATCTTCACGTGTTTAGAAGATCAACAAGTTCTCATTCTCTTTTGTTTGAAGTTGGCGAGCCTTCGTAAAAAAACTCGTGTGTAGAAGTTGGCGAGTCTTCGGATCCAAACTCGTGTTAAAGTTGGCAAGTTCTTCGGATCCAAACTCGTGTGTACTATTTTGTTAAATAGTGGATTAAAGCCGGAGAGAGTTTCGGGACTGGACTGCCTCAAAAGAGGATACCAGGATACATCCTTGCGTTTGATCTTTCTACTCTTTACTTTCATTTGTCTTTATTGCATCAATTATTGTAGTTAATTTTTAATTACCCTATTCACCCCCCCTCTAGGGTTATATAATTGGTATCAGAGCTTTGTTCTCTTGATTTGGATTTACACCCTTGAGTGATCCATGGCCTCTAACCCTAGTATCAACACGTTTCACAATGAGGGGCACTCCACAAATAGGCCTCTCCTATTTGATGGTACCAACTACAACTACTGGAAGATTAGGATGAGCATTTATCTAAAGTCCATAGATTTTGACTTATGGGATTGCGTGATAAATGGTCTTCCTACTCCTTCCAGAGCTATTGAGGATATTGCTTCTGACACTCTTCGGGACACTCTTTCTGAAAACATTAAGAAGCTTACAAGTCGAGATGCCAAGGCAATGAATGCTCTTTATTGTGCTCTCGACAGTAGTGAATTCAACCGAATCTCTACTTACAAGACTTCCAATAAGATTTGGAAATTACTTGAAGTCACACACGAAGGAACTTCACAAGTGAAGGAGTCTAAGATTAGTAGACTCACGCAAGAATATGAGTCTTTTAAAATAAAGCATGATGAATCTATTACTTCTATGTTTACTCGATTTGGTGATATTATTAATCCTCTCTCCTCTCTTGGTAAGGAATATCCGGCTCATGAAAAGATCAAAAAAATCCTTAGAGGATTGACGAAAGTGTGGAGTCCTAAAGCTACCGCAATTATTGAGGGGAACGATCTAACTGTCATGAACCTTGAGACCCTCATGGGTAAGCTTATGACTCACAAGCTCGACATGAAGGATCAAGAAGAATCCTCCACACAAGAGAAGGAGAAAGAGAAGACCAAAGAGAAGGAGAAGACTCTTGCTCTCAAAGCTACAAAGTCTTACTCCAAGGAGAGCTCCGACGACAATGAGTCGGATGATGATGAAGAAATAGCTCTCACAGCTAAGCACTTTCGAAAATTCCTCAAATTCAACAAAGCCAATCGCTCCAGACGGAAAAATGAGGAAGATCCGATGTGCTATCAATGTAGAAGACCCGGACATATCAAGCGGGACTGTCCGATGATAAGAAGAGCTTCAAGCAAGTACGAGAAGCCAAGCAGAGGAAGCTCGTCCTCTAGAAAATTCGCCAACACTAGCATTTGGTGTGAGAGTGATGCTAGTGACTCCGACAATGACAAGGAGTGCAAACACAATACAAATGTTTGCCACATGGCAACTGATGAGATACTTGATGATCTTTCCTTAAACACTCTTACCTATGATGATTTGGAGAAAGCCATTCTTGAATTACATGAAGAACACAAAGGTGTTCGGAATAAATACAAGAAATCTCTTAAAGAGGTTGAGGCTCTTCAACTTGAAGTAGAGAGGCTCTCAAGCATTATTATTGATGTGAAGGAAAAATCTCCTATTTCTGACACGGATGAAATAGAGTCTTTGCGACTCAAGTTTCAAGAATCTCTTGACACCATCAAGAAAAGGGATGATGAGATTCTATCCATGAGAAGCTCTTATGAATTCGCTATGCGCAAATGTCAAGATGCTAATAGAAGAGAATATGACACTTCTATTAAGTATAATGATCTTCTTACACGGAGTAAGAATTTAGGTAATAAAAATATCACTCACATGCATGCTCCAAGACACCCCCACACTCATCACAATGCTAGGCATAACCCTTACATGAACACTACACACAACTCCTTTTCTAACACAAGAAAAGGACCTTTTGTTAAGAAGAACACCTCACATCATGCTTTTTACTATCATCATAACACTCATGGTAGAACTTTTCACACTAGAAACTCACATATGCACAACACTCACACTTCTTCTTCTAAATCTTCTTTGATGTGCAATTATTGTGGTTTGCTCGGACATACTTCTAATTTTTGTTATACAAGGAAACAAGTTGACATGAAAGTTCTTAAATGGGTTCCAAGAACTAACAATCAAGGACCCAAACGATCATGGGTACCAAAACATTCTGTCACTCCCTGTTCCCGGAATACGTATTTTTATACATGTACAACTCATGTAGATTTATTTAATATTTATCATGTACAATTCATGTATATTTATTTAGTATTTATTTAGTTTTATTCTGTATTTAAATTCCTATAAGTTCATGTTAATTATCTGCTTTTTAAATTCATGTTAATTAATTATCTGTATTTATTGTCTGCATTTTATTTTCTGCTTTTAACCCTCTGCTTGTCTCGGGTTGGCCTTGGCCGAACCCCACAAACCCGGTCCATTAGCTTCCACCTACCACCACTCCCCCTATTTAAAGCCACCCTCTCCATTTTCTCTCCTCATTACTCATTCTCACCATTACTTCTTCTTCTTCCTCTCATTACTCTCCACCCACCAGCAGTAGCAGTAGCAGTAGGCAAGTACAAACTTGCTTCTTCTTCATCCATTTTTGTGGATCATTACTCTTCCTCTCATGATCCTGAGAGAGTTTAGTTCTTGGCATTTTCGGTTTCTATGGCTGGTTTTTCCTAGATCTAAGTTGCTATATTTTCGGTTATTTATGGGTTTTGATCTCCCAACTTAGCGTGTTTTCTGGCTGGGAACATCATCTTCTGGCTTGGGACGAAGGCTGAGTCACGTATACGTTCTTACGTGGCTGCGTGTATTTTTAGTCATGCACACGTCTCTACGTGTCTGCGTGTATTTTCAGTCACGCTTATGTTCTCATGAGCGTGCGTGTATTTTTAGTCACGCACACATCCACGAGTCTGCGTGTATTTTTAGTCACGCACACATCCACGAGTCTGCGTGTATTTTTAGTCATGTACACATCCACGAGTCTGCGTGTATTTTTAGTCACGCACACATCCACGAGTCTGCGTGTATTTTTAGTCACGCACACATCCACGAGTGTGCGTGTATTTTTAGTCACGCACACATCCACGAATCTGCGTGTATTTTTAGTCACACACACATCCACGAGTCTGCGTGTATTTCTTGTCACGCACACATCTTGTGTGAGTGCGTGTATTTTAGTCACGTTGTGCGTGCGTGGATTTTTCCCTTCACGCTCATGCTGTGCTTGCGTGCGTGACTTTTCACGCTCACGCTTGCCAGCGTGTATCACTTTTCACGCTCACTCCTTCAGGCTAGACTTAGCGTGACTTGTTGGTCTTAGCATAGACTTCTTGCGTGACTTTTGGCCTTAGCATGGACTGGTTGGCGTGACTTCCTGACCTGGATGTTTTATTTGTCTTATAATTATTCCTTAATGATGGCATAATAATTCTTCTATTATATCCTTACGCCTTTTGCGTAAATTTCTTGATAAATCATGATATATTAATTTGTTAAAATAGATTGTTATGTGGAATGCGTCCTGTGTCTTGATTGATCCATGGATACCCAGTATGACTAGAACTTGACCTTGAGAGTTGTAGACTCGACCCATGCAATATTAAATGACTTTTATGCCTTGTCGCCATTGATAATGATTATGACATGGACTAAATAATTGATCATGCGTTCCTAGTTGGAACTAAGAGACTGGCTAGTCGTCTTATTGAATTGAATAAATGAGACACGTTCAGGTAATGAACTATTGTACTCGATTAGCCAATCCCGAATATTGGCATACAGGCACATGCAGGCTTCAAAGTAATTATTTATTATTTAATTATTTATTTATCTTACAAAAACAGCATATGTACTTTATGGTCAAGGCATGATTACTCCGTGGTTAATTTGATTGTTGCATCACGCTATGTAAGACCTACAACCTAGCCGCACAGGTATCGTTGTAGAGTTGCGCATATCGTACCCCGTACGAAAGTACTCATTGAATGACCATGATCCACGGTATGGAACTTCACTCAACGTAGAGACCATTAAGTCAAATAAAATAACAATGGCATGGAGAGAATGGATTCCCGAGTTCTTACATGGCAGTCCCCTTGGGACTATTAAGTGCCCGACGGGCCGGCTGGTTCCTACAGATACTGTAAATCTGTCACACGGGCAGGAAACAGTATCTGCTTATATTATTGTACATGCTATAACGGCAGGCGTCCCGCTAGGACTCGTCTAACTACATGATTGGCGCAATTGATTGACTGGATAGACTTGCCTTGCTCGTACATAGTAAGAACTGAGGAATCCCTATTTTGCATAATTCCAGGATAACTTGGGACTCACAATAGCAAGCCGTAAGAGTTGATTCGCCGTTCAAGATGATTTGTTTGTGTACTGTATCTACTCTGTGCCTAACTGAGATGATCAGAATGTCAGGACATGACGGGCCAACTTCTGTCCTTATTTGGTTGGGAGGTTGGTCCAAAGTATCGTTATGTTATGAGAATCCTAGTAGGAAGCAGAAATCTATTATTACATTTTCTTACTTACTGGTTTAGTCCTTCATATCGTCCTTCCTTGTGGTACTTGATATTAGAGGTCTAACCTCTCTGGTTTTGCATGGCCAGATTTAGAGCCGGTCCTCGAGGATCCAGCGTACTTCTACCTCCAAGATGGTCAATACTAGAGGGATGATCGCAGGAGGACTCGAGTGAGTTTCCTTACTTCACCGCTCGTTTTGTCTTTTACTTTATACTTAGCCATTTGGCACCGACATGTTGGTCGGATCATCTTGTACTTACTTTTGCACAATTGTAACTAAAGTCAGACTGCAGCTGATAACAATTGTGTATACCTTGCTATACCATCTGGCTATGTTTTGTAAAGCCAGATCTTAAGAACATTTTGACTGAGCGTTTGGGACACCTTATTGCTTTTATCTTACATGTTCTGTATTACTGTTTCTTGTTTTTGAATGATTGAGACAATAGATGTGAAATGACCATAGTGAGACTTTCATATAGTATGCACCCCCCTCGTCTGGTTAGACAGCATTGATCGTATTATACGGTATTCATCTACCCGTAATACGTAGCTGGCTGAGTCATTCCCCCGCTCTCCAGTATTCTGGTTCTGGGGTGTGACAAGGTTTTAGTGGTGGCCAATGCAGGTCTAATTTCAGACTTGTGGGGTGTTTTGATTTATAGGATCTCTCAATCATACATGTTCCCCCTTGATCTCATGATTCGTTATTCTCAGCCCTTGCTTGACATTCCGGTATCCTTTGGCTTCATTGATCCTTCATGTCCGGTTGTTTGATTGTTTGCTTGTCCCTTTTCTTAGGGGCACTTTGTCCGCATCTGCCAGGACTGGTCAACAGCAACAAGAGCAACATGGACAACCTGACCCTGTTGGTCAACAACAAGGGCCGGTACTAACTCAAGAGGCTACCCAGGAAGAAGTGATAGTGGAACCAGCAGCTGGATCGCAGTATCCGGATGTTCTACCACCGCCAACAGTTCCACCTACCCAAGTGGACACACCAGCCCTTCTGGAGATCATGAGAGGAATGATGGCTACTCAGCAACATCAGATGTTGGCCCAGCAACGCATGCACACTCAGCTACAAGAGCAGAATGTGTTGCTTAACCAAGGATTACAGACGGCATTAGAAAGAGGGGCAAGGCCAGATTCAGGAGCATCAGCCAGATTTTGCAAGTACAACCCCCGCCGTTTCGAGGGCACGGAGGATGCCATATCAGCAGATGCATGGCTTAAGGACATGGAGGCTATTCTGACAGCAGCTAAGGTACCAGCAGAAGAACGTGTGGATCTAGTAAAGTTGTTACTTCAGGATCTCGCACGTGATTGGTGGGAATCAGAGGAAGTAGGCATCAGACGTCCTGTGGCTTGGGACGATTTCACAGCAAGATTTAAGACCAAGTACTATGGAGTTGTGGCACGGTTTGAGCTACAACAGAAGTTTATCAGCCTCAGGCAGGCCGGCAAGACTGTAGATGCTTATGCAGCGGAGTTCTGCAGATTGAGTAGATTCGCCCCAGAGATGGTAGCAACAGAGAGCCAGAGGGCTATGAGGTTTCAGCAAGGGTTTCATCTTGAACTCTTGCAACTGATAGAGGGGCACAATTACCAGACTTTTGATGAGATATTGACGGCGACTCGAAGGCATGAAATTACCATTCAGAGGCTTGCGGTGAGGACTGGGGGTCAGAAGAGGTCCCACAGTCAGATTGAAGGAGGAGGGGGAGGAGCGCCCCGAACAACAGTACCATCCACTGGCATTCGTATCCACGATGTGGCGATACGAGGACCAGCACCACCCAGGCAGCAGCAACAACAACAGAGGAAGAACCAGCAACCCCCGGCGGGCTACACTTATTGTGGAAAGATGGGACACACTAGAGATGTGTGTCGGACATTGAATGGACTATGTCTGATATGTTGAAATCCAGACCATCGGGTTACCACGTGTCCCATGAATTCGAGGGCAGGAGGACCAGGGCAGCAGTTTTCTGCTCTGCCAGCCCCAGAGGCAGGACAGTATCGAGGGCCAGCAGTGGCAGTTAGGCCGTTGGCACAGCGTCCGCAGGCTCAGATGTTTCGGCAGCAAGGGCCGCCGATGCAGCAACACCAGCATAGACCACCCCAGCATCATCAAGGAAGAGGCCAGCAGCAGCATCAGGCTAGGCCGCAGCATGGAAACCAGCAAGGAGGTCGAGGACAAGCGTTCACTTTGTCCTTGGAGGAGGCATTGGCATCGGGAGATGTTATGGCAGGTAACATTCTCGTTGCCTCATATCCCGCAGTAGCATTGTTTGATTCAGGAGCATCCCATTCATTTATATCTGCACAATTTGCGACATGACTAGGAATGGAGTTCGAGGCATTGCCAGGGAGGTTGAATATACTCACTGGCAATGGGCTAGTAGGAGTTAGTAGAGTTATTCTAGCGTGTAGCATTATAGTTTGCGGGCATTCTTTACCTGCCCGGTTGATAGAATTTCCTGTCGGAAATTTCGACGTTATCTTAGGCATGGACTGGCTGAAAGACAGTCATGCGACAATAGATTGCCGTAGAGGGAGTGTATCATTTGATATTCCAGGCATGGAGAGATTCACCTTAGTCAGATCAGAGGCAACTCAACCAGAGCAGGGAATAGTAGCGACAATGGAAGAAGTTCAGATCCCGAAGGTAGTTGAAGAATTTCTAGACGTATTTCCTGAAGAACTTCCAGGTCTACCACCAGTTAGAGATATTAAGTTCAGTATAGAATTGGCGCCAGGAACTAAACCGATATCAGATCGAGTTTACAGAATGGCGGATTCAGAGCAGGCCAAGGTATACCAGCATATAGAGGAACTGAAGGAGAAGAAGTTCATCCAAGCTAGCGTATCACCATGGGCAGCACCAGTAGTACTTGTGGGGAAGAAGGATGGGTCATCCAGATTATGTATTGACTACAGGAAGCTTAACGCGACAACAGTGAAGAACAAGTACCCATTACCCAGGATCGACGACTTGTTTGATCAGTTGAGCAAAGCTAGAGTTTTCTCCAAGATAGATCTTCGTTCAGGGTACCATCAGGTGAGGGTTCGGAAGGAAGATATTCCCAAGACAGCATTCAGGTCGAAGTATGGGCATTATGAATTCTTAGTAATGCCGTTTGGTTTGACCAATGCTCCAGCGATATTCATGGATTTGATGAATCGCATCTTTATGCCATACTTAGACCAGTTTGTCGTTGTGTTTCTTGACGACATACTCGTATACTCTGCTAGTGAAGAGGAGCATGAAGACCACCTCAGGAAAGTGTTACAGGTTCTGAGAGAGAACCAGTTGTATGCCAAGCTCAGCAAGTATGAGTTTTGGACGGATCACATTTCATTTTTGGGTCACATCATATCAGGAGCTGGAGTAGCAGTAGATCCCAGAAAGATAGAAGCAGTAGAAAGTTGGCCAGTACCCAAGACCGTAGCAGATGTGCGAAGTTTCTTGGGATTAGCAGGATATTACAGAAGGTTTGTGTCAGACTTTGCAAGGCTTTCAGTACCCATGACCCGCTTGACCCGGAAGGATGTACCATTTGTTTGGTCAGCAGAATGTCAGGCATCATTCGAGACTTTGAAGCAGAAGTTGATATCAGCACATATTCTTACATTGCCAGTTGGACCCGGAGGTTTTATAGTATATTGTGATGCGTCAGGTAAAGGACTTAGATGTGTCCTTATGCAGCATGGGAAGGTGATAGCATATGCATCTAGGCAGCTTCGGGACCACGAGAAGAATTACCCAACTCATGATTTGGAGTTAGCAGCAGTAGTGTTTGCTCTGAAGCTATGGAGGCATTACTTATATGGTGACCGAGTGGAGATGTACACAGATCATAAAAGTCTGAAGTACATCTTTACTCAGAAGGAGATGAACATGAGGCAGAGAAGATGGCTGGAGTTGATTAAGGATTATGACGTGGAGCTTCAGTATCACCCAGGTAAGGCTAATGTAGCAGCAGACGCTCTTAACAAGAGAGGCGACACATTTATGTTGACAACGCAGAGGCACATTTTAGAAGACCTTCAGGAGATGGGCATCGAAGTTATACTTCCTAGTGATATAGGAGTTCTAACAAGTCTGCAAGTTCAATCTGACTTAGTAGACAGGATCAAGGCAGCTCATGCACAAGACCCAAGGATTCAGAAGCTTAGGACAGAATGTGAGTCAGGACTCAGAAAAGAGATAAGAATTCATGAAGATGGTACACTTAGGTTTGGATTGCGTCTATGTGTACCTAGTGGAGATATCAGACAAGAGGTTATGGCAGAAGCTCACAGTTCTCAGTATTCTATTCACCCTGGAGGGACCAAGATGTACCAAGATATCAAGCAGCATTTCTGGTGGAACGGAATGAAGAGGGAGATAGCTAGATTTGTTTCCCATTGCTTGGTATGTCAGCAAGTGAAGGCAGAACAGCAGAGGCCAGCTGGGTTATTGCAACCGCTTCCTATTCCGGAATGGAAATGGGAGCATATTACAATAGACTTTGTAACCGGTTTACCGAGATCACCAAGTGGTAAGGACGCCATTTGGGTGATAGTGGACCGACTTACAAAGGTAGCACACTTTCTTCCTTTCAGAGTAGGATAATCTATAGAAAAGTTGGCAGAGTTATATATACAACAGATAGTCAGGCAGCATAGAGTCCCTGTCAGTATTGTGTCAGATCGGGATACCCGCTTTACATCATATTTTTGGAAGAGCTTACATCATAGTCTAGGTACCAAGTTAAGATTTAGCACGGCCTACCATCCGCAGACGGATGGGCAATCGGAAAGAACGATTCAGACTTTGGAAGATATGTTGCGAGCTTGCACTTTAGATTTTGGAGGGTCTTGGAAGAGTCACCTACACTTAGTCGAGTTCTCATACAACAATAGTTATCAAGCCAGCATCCAGATGGCGCCATTCGAGGCACTATATGGTAAGAAGTGCAGGTCACCGCTTGTATGGGATGATATCGGAGAGAGGAAGATGTTAGGCCCGGAGATGATCGTTCAGACGGTTGAAGTGGTTAAGGAAATTAGAGAACGACTTCGAGTTGCGCAGGACCGACATCGTCATTGGGCAGACCAGCATCGTAGGCGTTAGAGTTCTCGGTTGGGGACCACATATTCTTGCGGATCTCACCTACTCGTGGGGTCATTAGGTTTGGCGTTCGCGAGAAATTGAGTCCGCGGTACGTGGGCCCATTTGTCATCCTTGATCGGATAGGCGATGTTGCTTATCGTTTATCCCTCCCACCTTCGTTACGAGAGGTACATGACGTGTTTCATGTATCTCAATTATGTAGGTATGTATCGGACCCAAGCCATGTCCTCGATCATTCTGAGCTGGTTGTTGGTACCAACCTGTCTTACGAGGAACAGCCTATGTCTAATTTGGACCGAATAGAGAAGATACTCAAGAACTGAACAATTAGTCTTGTCCGTGTTGCCTGGGGTCATCACTCCTTGGGAGAGTCAATGTGGGAACGTGAGGATGATATCCGATCACGGTATCCACACCTGTTTGACTCACAAGGTATATCTTTTTTTGTATACCTTGATTGTTCTAATTCTTCATGCTTATCGCTTTATGGGTAGAGCTACTTGATATCATGGATTGATGGATTCACATATATAGTACTTGCTTTTGATATGGTAGAAATGATTGCTTGCTCACTAGAATTGCTTGTATTAGTTTAGCCCTGATATTTCTACCTGCTTGGATTTGAAATTCCGAGGACGGAATTTTTCTAAGGTGGGTAGAGATGTCACTCCCCGTTCCCGGAATACGTATTTTTATACATGTACAACTCATGTAGATTTATTTAATATTTATCATGTACAATTTATGTATATTTATTTAGTATTTATTTAGTATTATTCTGTATTTAAATTCCTATAAGTTCATGTTAATTATCTGCTTTTTAAATTTATGTTAATTAATTATCTGCATTTATTGTCTGCATTTTATTTTCTGCTTTTAACCCTCTGCTTGTCTCGGGTTGGCCTTGGCCGAACCCCACAAACCCGGCCCATTAGCTTCCACCTACCACCACTCCCCCTATTTAAAGCCACCCTCTCCATTCTCTCTCCTCATTACTCATTCTCACCATTACTTCTTCTTCTTCCTCTCATTACTCTCCACCCACCAGCAGTAGCAGTAGCAGTAGGCAAGTACAAACTTGCTTCTTCATCATCCATTTTTGTGGATCATTACTCTTCCTCTCATGATCCTGAGAGAGTTTAGTTCTTGGCATTTTCGGTTTCTATGGGTGGTTTTTCCTAGATCTAAGTTGCTATATTTTCGGTTATTTATGGGTTTTGATCTCCCAACTTAGCGTATTTTCTGGCTGGGAACTTCATCTTCTGGCTTGGGACGAAGGCTGAGTCACGCACACGTTCTTACGTGGCTGCGTGTATTTTTAGTCACGCACACGTCTCTACGTGTCTGCGTGTATTTTCAGTCACGCTCACGTTCTCATGAGCGTGCGTGTATTTTTAGTCACGCACACATCCACGAGTCTGCGTGTATTTTTAGTCACGCACACATCCACGAGTCTGCGTGTATTTTTAGTCACGCACACATCCACGAGTCTACGTGTATTTTTAGTCACGCACACATCCACGAGCGTGCGTGTATTTTTAGTCACGCACACATCTACGAATCTGCGTGCATTTTTAGTCACGCACACATCCACGAGTCTGCGTGTATTTCTTGTCACGTACACATCTTGTGTGAGTGCGTGTATTTTAGTCACGTTGTGCGTGCGTGGATTTTTCCCTTCACGCTCATGCTGTGCTTGCGTGCGTGACTTTTCACGCTCACGCTTGCCAGCGTGTATCACTTTTCACGCTCACTCCTTCAGGCTAGACTTAGCGTGACTTGTTGGTCTTAGCATAGACTTCTTGCGTGACTTTTGGCCTTAGCATGGACTGGTTGGCGTGACTTCCTGACCTGGGTATTTTATTTGTCTTATAATTATTCCTTAATGATGGCATGATAATTCTTCTATTATATCCTTACGCCTTTTGCGTAAATTTCTTGATAAATCATGGTATGTTAATTTGTTAAAATGGATTGTTATGTGGAATGCGTCCTGTGTCTTGATTGATCCATGGATACCCAGTATGACTAGAACTTGACCTTGAGAGTTGTAGACTCGACCCATGCAATATTAAATGACTTTCATGCCTTGTCACCATTGATAATGATTATGACATGGACTAAATAATTGATCATGCGTTCCTAGTTGGAACTAAGAGACTGGCTAGTCGTCTTATTGAATTGAATAAATGAGACACGTTCAGGTAATGAACTATTGTACTCGATTAGCCAATCCCGAATATTGGCATACAGGCACATGCAGGCTTCAAAGTAATTATTTATTATTTAATTATTTATTTATCTTACAAAAATAGCATGTGTACTTTATGGTCAAGGCATGATTACTCCGTGGTTAATTTGATTGTTGCATCACGCTATGTAAGACCTACAACCTAGCCGCACAGGTATCATTGTAGAGTTGCGCATATCGTACCCCATACAAAAGTACTCATTGAATGACCATGATCCACGGCATGGAACTTCACTCAATGTAGAGACCATTAAGTCAAATAAAATAACAATGGCATATAGAGAATGGATTCCCGAGTTCTTACATGGCAGCCTCCTTGGGACTATTAAGTGCCCGACGGGCCGGCTGGTTTCCACAGATACTGTAAATCTGTCATACGGGCAGGAAACAGTATCTGCTTATATTATTGTACATGCTATAACGACGGGCGTCCCGCTGGGACTCGTCTAACTACATGATTGGTGCAATTGATTGACTGGATAGACTAGCCTTGCTCGTACATAGTAAGAACTGAGGAATCCCTATTTTGTATAATTCCAGGATAACTTGGGACTCACAATAGCAAGCCATAAGAGTTGATTGGCCGTTCAAGATGATTTGTTTGTGTACTGTATCTACTCTGTGCCTAACTGAGATGATCAGAATGTCAGAATATGACGGGCCAACTTCTGTCCTTGTTTGGTTGGGAGGTTGGTCCAAAGTGTCGTGATGTTATGAGAATCCTAGTAGGAAGCAGAGATCTATTATTACATTTTCTTACTTACTGGTTTAGTCCTTCATATCGTCCTTCCTTGTGGTACTTGCTATTAGAGGTCTAACCTCTCTGGTTTTGCATGGCCAGATTTAGAGCCGGTCCCCGAGGATCCAGCGTACTTCTACCTCCAAGATGGTCAATACTAGAGGGATGATCGCAGGAGGACTCGAGTGGGTTTCCTTACTTCACCGCTCGTTTTGTCTTTTACTTTATACTTAGCCGTTTGGCACCGACATGTTGGTCGGATCGTCTTGTACTTACTTTTGCACAATTGTAACTAAAGTCAGACTGCAGCTGATAACAATTGTGTATACCTTGCTATACCATCTGGCTATATTTTGTAAAGCCAGATCTCAAGAACATTTTGACTGAGCGTTTGGGACGCCTTACTGCTTTATCTTACATGTTCTGTATTACTGTTTCTTGTTTTTGAATGATTGAGACAATAGATGTGAAATGACCATAGTGAGACTTTCATGTAGTATGCACCCCCTCGTCTGGTTAGACAGCATTGATCGTATTATACGGTATTCATCTACCCGTAATACGTAGCTGGCTGAGTCATTCCCCCGCTCTCCAGTATTCTGGTTCTGGGGTGTGACACGTTCATCTTCAACTTTTGTTGTAGGTGACGAATCCTTCTCATGCTAGAAGCAAGTGGATTCTCGATAGCGGTTGTTCACGGCACATGACCGGTGATGCTTCACTTTTTACAATGCTATCGATGAAGAAGGAAGGACACGTCTCCTTCGGTAACAATCTTAAAGGTTATATTATTGGAAATGGTAATATCGGTTCTCCTCCTTATCCTTGTATTAATAATGTATGTCTTGTTACTAATCTCAAGCATAACCTCCTTAGCATTAGCCATCTTACTGATAATGGCTATGATATCAAGTTTGTTAAACTCAAATGCTACATTACCGATAGTTCTAATGGAACTATTGTTTATGAAGGCATTAGAGAAAACAACATTTATGTTCTTTATCTTGTTGAAGGTACTAACAATGACAGATGTCTAGTTGCAAAGAACGATAAAAGTTGGCTTTGGCACATGAGGCTTGGACACGCCAACATGGACACCATCTCTCGCCTCGCCTCCAAGAAGCTTGTACGAGGTCTCCCAAGTATCCCATTCAAAAAGGATATGGTATGTGAAGAATGCGAAAAAAGTAAGTTGACCAAGTCATCCTTCAAATCCATCAACTCTGTGAGTACTTCTAGACCCCTTCAACTTATCCATATGGATCTTTTTGGGCCTAGTAGAGTAGCTAGCCTTAGTGGCAAACTTTATGCTTTTGTTTTAGTTGATGATTTTTTGAGATTTACTTGGGTTATTTTTCTTGCTTGTAAAAGTGATACTTTTCGTGAATTTGTTGCTTTTTGTAAACGTGTTCAAAATGAGAAAGGTTTTTCTATCAACAAAATTAGGAGTGATCATGGAGGGGAATTTGATAATGTTGATTTCAAAAGATTTTGTGAAAAGAATGGTTTTGGACATGATTTTGCTTGTCCACGAACTCCTCAACAAAATGGTGTTGTGGAGAGAAAGAATAGAACCCTTGGCGATATGGCCCGGGTTATGTTAAACCAATATAAGCTCCCCCAATTTTTTTGGGCGGAAGCCATTAATACGGCATGTCATGTTATTAATAGGGTCTTGATTAGACCTATTTCTAAGAAGACTCCTTATGAGCTTTGGTTTGATAAAATTCTCTCTATTGAATATTTCAAAGTTTTTGGTTGCAATTGTTTTATTTTGAATACCAAGGATAACTTAGGCAAGTTTGAAGAAAAAGCCTATGAAGGAATATTCCTTGGATACTCTACTCATAGTAAAGGTTTTCGAGTTTTTAACAAAAGAAGTCTTGTTGTCGAAGAGTCAATCAATGTCTCTTTTAATGAACTCAACTCTTCTACATTCTCCTCTTCCGAGGATATTGATGACATCTCGTTTGGGTTGGAGAACTCCTCTATTGAGGATCGTCCTTCTTCATCTAACAATGAAGTTGTGACCCCATCAAAAGAGTCTCCTCCTCTCGAGCCTCCTCAAAAGGATCTCCCAAAAGAATGGAGATTTGTCACCAATCATCCTAAGGAGCTTATCATTGGGGATCCTTCCTCCAGTGTTAGCACAAGATCTGCCACTCGTGATCTTTGTGCAAATGTGGCTTTTATCTCTCAAATAGAGCCTAAAAATGTTAATGATGCTTTCCTTGATGAGTTTTGGATGATAGCTATGCAAGAGAAGCTTAATCAATTTGAGCGAAGTAAGGTTTGGGAACTTGTCCCAAAACCTAGCAATCATCCCATTATTGGAACAAAATGGGTATTTCGTAACAAACTTAATGAAGATGGGTTAGTGACTCGTAACAAAGCCCGATTGGTTGCTCAAGGCTATAACCAAGAGGAAGGCATTGACTACGACGAAACCTATGCTCCGGTTGCACGTCTTGAATCCATTCATATGCTTTGTGCTTTTGCTTGTTTTAATGACTTTAAGCTATTTCAAATGGATGTTAAGAGTGCTTTTCTAAATGGTATTATTAAAGAGGAAGTTTATGTTAAATAACCTTCCGGCTTTGAAGATTTTCAATTTCCTAATCATGTGTTCAAACTCCATAAAGCCCTTTATGGCCTCAAACAAGGTCCCCGTGCTTGGTATGAGCGTCCTAGCTCTTTTCTTGTTTCTCACAATTTTTCAAAGGGGAAAGTTGACACAACACTTTTTATTAAATCCCATGATGGGACTCTCTTGTTGGTTCAAATTTATGTCGATGATATTATTTTTGGTTCTACTAACAACACACTTTGTGTAGAATTTGCTAAAGTTATGCAGGAAGAGTTTGAAATGAGTATGATGGGTGAACTTTCCTTCTTCTTGGGGTTACAAATCAAGCAAGGTCCCAATGGAACCTTCATCAATCAAGCGAAATATACAAAGGACCTCCTCAAGCGTTTCGACCTCGACTCATCCAAATCAATGAGGACTCCTATGGCCACAACGACAAAGCTTGACAATGATGAAGATGGAACATCGGTCGACATTCGTAAGTATAGAGGTATGATCGGTAGCTTACTTTATTTAACTGCTAGCCGTCCTGATATCATGTTTAGTATTTGCTTGTGTGCATGATATCAAGCCAATCCAAAGGAATCTCATTTGTGTGCCGTTAAGCGCATTTTTCGTTATCTCAAAGGCACCATTAACATGGGTCTTTGGTATCCGAAATCCTCATCCTTTGAGCTTCACGGCTTTTCGGATGCGGATTTTGCCGGATGCAAGATTGACCGAAAAAGCACTAGTGGCACATGTCAATTCCTCGGGAAGTCTTTGGTATCGTGGTTTAGTAAGAAGCAAAATTCTGTTGCTCTTTCTACCACTGAGGCAGAATATATTGCGGCTGGTTGTTGTTGTACACAAATTCTTTGGATGTCACAAACACTTTTAGACTATGGCATTTCTCATTCATGCACCTCTATTAAATGTGATAACACTAGCTCTATCAATCTCACGAAAAACTCGATTTGTCACTCACGCACGAAGTACATTGAAATTAGACACCATTTTCTTCGTGACCATCAACAAAAGGGAGATATTCGTCTTGAATTTATTGATACTACCTATCAATTAGCCGATATTTTCATAAAACCGCTCCCGGAAGATCGCTTCACCTTCCTTTGCCATGAATTAGGCATTTTATCTTTTGATCCATAATCCCTCTCCGTCGGCACACCGAGGTATACCGTTTTTCGATTCAGAATTAGGTTCTGTTTCGATACTCGGCATACCGTCGGTATACGTCGGCATACCGCCGGTATGCCGGATGGAGGCGGACAGGATTTCAACTGAAGGACCGGGCCCACCTCTCTTCTCTACTTCCTTTAATTCTTTTTAACCTTCCTTTATTCCCTCATATCCATCCCATCTATCATAACTACCCATCTCTTCACCTCCCATCTCATTTATTACTATTCCATCACATCCTCCCTTTCCCTCCTCTTTTTACTCCACCATCATAACTACCCACCACCTTTTCAACTCCCTTTCATTCAACCCTCCTCTACAACCGTTCCCACCCTCCTCCCCTTTTCAAAATCCATCTCTTCATCTTCCTCCTCCTCTTTAAAATCCTCCTTTCTCCATCATTTCTCCTACTCCTCCTTCATCCACTCCAAAAACATAATCTCTCTTCATGGCAAACCCTAAGCGCCCCCAATCCTCCTCTTCCTCCATGTTCAACCCCTTCGTCCCGGTGGCACAACCTCACAGCTATGACCAACGCATCTTCTCCAACTCTTTGGCGGCCGAGCTTTGGTTCCAGCACTTCGTCCATCACAACGTGTTCAAGGGACGGGCGATCAATTGGAACCTCTTCCCCGGTCACGTCCCCTTGTTTGACGACGCCGGACTCTCCTCTCTACTTCGGCACCAAATACCCGTCTACCCCGCTGCTGTCCGACTTTTCTATTGCAACTTGGTCGGGGACGACGATCCATCCGCCATTCAATCTATGGTCAATGACCGTCACTTCCGTCTAACATCTCGGGAAGTGGGGAACATCCTCGGCATCCCGGACAAAGGGGAAGCGTTACCATCCTTGGGTGCTCTCAACTCCTCGGCCGCGTCACCCTTCGACGAATTCTGCCGTATCATCTGCAAGGGCCCCAACCCTCCTGCCATCCCGGCCCTCTCTGCCCAGCTGGAGCCGTTTTACTACGAGCTCCATAGGATAGTGTGCCACACACTATTTCCTAAGAGCGGGAACTACGACGCCATCACCGGTGATGCCCTCGTCTGCATGTATTATCTCTATGTCCGAAAGCCATTCTCCTTCCCGAAGACTCTCCTTCTGCTCTTTCGGCGTGTCATGCCTTCGGGAAAGCAAAACCTCTACTACGGCTCCCTTATCACTCTCCTTCTAGAGGCCAAACAAGTTGACCTATCTTTTTGCTCCTCGGATGGCGTGCCCTCCTACCTTGCTGTCTCTCGTTCCCTTAGCGGCGCCTCTGTCTCCCGTGTCTCGTCTTCCCAAGAGCGTCCGGCATCCACTCCTGCTGCTCCCACATCTACCCCTCCTGCTTCGGGCCGTTATATGACGCTCACTCAGCAGCACTTTGATATGCGTATGGCCCAGGCGGAGGAGCAGATGCGGGCCCACACTCGTGGACTTGGCGCCCTGATCCAGTCCCGTTTCCACGATCAGGGGTACTTTATTCAGCGCACTCTTCAAGACCGTGATGCTTTTCTGGATCTTAATCTTCAGGATCCCATGTACACGGCCCCGCGCTTCTCTGATCCCAATGCCTATGGGTTTATGTACCCTGACGACATTGATCCTTTTGGCGCCTTCCAGCAAGCTTAGGGTGATGATGACGATCCGGCTGATGAGTAGGGATGGATTCCCTTTTGGGTGATGGTCTCGTCTTATGCGTGTTTTAGTTTTTATGTGTTTGTTTTTATGTTGTCTTTTGTGGTCCTTCGGGGACCGGTGTGTGGTTGGTACTAGTTGTTTGCAGTCCCTCGGGGACTTTATCTGTGGTTATCTCTAGTGTGTGGCTCTCGTTGAGGAGAGTCTTTCTATTTACTTTATGCTATGTATGTGTCGGGCATGTATTCAATTTCACTTCAATATATTAATACATGCTTCTCTTTATATGCTCTTGTCATTATCAGTTTGCACGTTTTCTATTATTATTCCCATCTTTGACTAAGTGACAAAGGGGAAGAAATCGTAATGAGGGGGAGCCGTCTACCTACGGGGGAGCTACTCCCTGAAGATGCTATCTCTCTATTTTGTCAATTATCAAAATGGGGGAGTTTGTTGGCACATTTTATTTTGATTATTAACAGCATCTTCGTAGTTTAGTCTTCTGTTCTTCAGATTCAAATATTCTCAGAAGATCTACTACATAGAGCTCTTCCGTTCAGCGCAATCATCTTTCACTTTGAAGACTGAAGCAGTTACCGACGTTCCCTGCATAAGACGGCATCTTCCTGCTTTAGAGTCTTTGAGTCTGTACTAGTCTAGGTATATCTGTAAACACCTAAGGACGGATGACAATTAAAAAGCACAAGTCAAAAATCAAATACTTACAGAGCGGCATACCGGCGGCATGCTTTGGCATACCGGCGGTATACCGTTTCTAGCATCCAGAAAGTTGCTGTGATAAATTGTCGGCATACCGGCGGCATGCTACGGCATACCGGCGGTATACCGATTTTTGTGTCCAGAAAGTTGCTGTGATAAATTGTCGGCATACCGGCGGCATACTCCGGCATACCGGCGGTATACCGTTTTAAGCAACCCAAAAGTTGCTGTGACAAATTGTCGGCATACCGACGGCATGCTCTGGCATACTGGCGGTATACCGTTTTTAGCAATCCAAAACTTGTTGTGACAAATTGTCGGCATACCGGCGGCATGCTAGAGTATTAAAGAGTTGTACATTTCGATCTTCACGTGTTTAGAAGATCAACAAGTTCTCATTCTCTTTTGTTTGAAGTTGGTGAGCCTTCGTAAGAAAACTCGTGTGTAGAAGTTGGCGAGTCTTCGGATCCAAACTCGTGTTGAAGTTGGCGAGTTCTTCGGATCCAAACTCGTGTGTACTATTTTGTTAAATAGTGGATTAAAGCCGGAGAGAGTTTCGGGACTGGACTGCTTCAAAAGAGGATACCAGGATACATCCTTGCGTTTGATCTTTCTACTCTTTACTTTCAATTGTCTTTATTGCATCAATTATTGTAGTTAATTTTTAATTACCCTATTCACCCCCCTCTAGGGTTCTACACATGCGGCAGCCAACTCTGGCCGCATGCAGACAACTCATGCGGCAGCCAACTCTGGCCGCAGGAAGATGGCCCATGCGGCAGCCAGCTCATGCCGCAAGAAGATAGCCCATGCGGCAGCCAAATCCGGCCTCAGACAGGATGTTTCATGCGGCCCTGTCAGAAGCTCTGTGTTCAACCGTCTCTCATACGGGCCCGACGCCATACGGCCTATTAAGAATGTGGGATGTATTAATCTGGACTCTTTCTACTATGCGCCTTCGGGTGCTAAGTCAAAGAAGTCTAGGGCAGTACGGGCCCAACAAGCCCAGTCAACTGTCCAAGTTGCTGATTGTCAGCAGGCCCCGTTGACTGTTACACGGGCTCCTGATGGAATGTTGTACAAAACCACCCGCGTCTAGTCCCCCGGGGCTAACGGACAGGGTGGGTCTTTAAAGTCTCCCTCCAACGATCCAGAGCAAGTGCTTTTACAGCCACGGATTAGGGAGCAAACATGATACCTAAGTACCCGTGCACTGGGGATACCCGAGTCCACAAGTTTGGTGTAAAGATAGATCAACTTGCTACCGACATGCGTGAGGTGATTACTCACAAATGCAAGATGGCAGTGTTGGCATGCAACGAGTCCCTCTCGGGACATCGTTGCACCCAAGTCATCATCAACTGCTGCTGCGATAAATCAGCAGCACCTGAAGATCGGCAGTCAGTTTTCCAACGACTGCAGCAGCCATCACCTGTCCGAAAATAATTCAAGAAACATGTACAAATTCCGGGAGATGAGGAGTTTCCTTTCACCTCCTGTAATTCAACTCAAAAGGTTCCTCCTAGCAAGGGAGGAAAGAAGACAGGCTCTTCCAGCCCGGCAATCTCGGCCATTATTGTAAGGAGACCCTTATCCAGAGGGTACCCACCGACAACCACAGGGGGTGTCTATTTAGGCACTCGATCCAAAAATAAGCTTCCAGCACCCGGGGGTGCACCTTCGGCCTCCTTGAGAGTAGATGAAGCTGGGGGTAGCAGTCCCCTCAATATATGCGACAACCCGGTGTACCAAGAGCACATACAGGGGGTAGAGGCCTCCCCAGTACCGTGTAACAGTGTCACGACCCACACCCGTTTTTTTTTTAAACGGATACGAGACGTGTCCAAGCCAGCCTACGCCGCAGTGTCGACGGTAGTACGCTGTCACGGCCATGAAGATCATAATCATAAAGATGCTCATTCAAATAATTAATTTAATTTATAATGATCACAAGTTTTACATTTGCAGGAAAATATAAACTTGTACAAATATTGAATGACTATAACTTGACTATTTAACTAATCTTCTAGGCTCGTCTGCAAGTACACCCGAACTCCCCAAGCTAAATGAATCAACGGCTAACCTAAAAAATATGGTTTCCAGTCAGGAATGGAACAAGCACAATCCACTGAATGCAATTTCAAATAAAGAAAATGACTATAAAACAAAGGTTAGACATCAATCATGAGTTTTGAAAATAACAGTAAAGCCGCAAGAATAGACAGAAAATCAATAGTAAATAAATAGACACATATACTTTCCCCACCGTTAGAAGTACCTTTGATATGTGATCGGTCTCGGGACAATTATGCGACACGGTCTACACGGTCTAAAGTTACACGGTCTACAGTTACACGGTCTACAGAAAAATATTGCAGTAAAGAAACACTGTCTACAAAAATAATAATCACGATCTACACAGTTTAAATGCAGTAATAATCATGATCTACACTGTCTACTTTGCAATAAATAAAATACTGTCTACACTGTCTACAAGAAATAAATAAAACACTGTCTACACGGTCTACAAGAAATAAATGCAACACGGTCTACACGGTCTACACGGTCTAAGGTCAGATCACACATCCTTGGTACTTCTCATTCCCGACTCAACAATTTATAATAGAAAATAATTACACAACCAATGGCCAACCAATGAAATATAGTGAAAATCAATATTGAAATGCAGACAATAAACTGTACTCGCCTGTGGTCCTGTGCTGGTGAAACCGATGATCCAAACCACTCAATATGCCATATTAGTCAAAACCCGTACAACAGTCCCCGAAAGCTGAAATAAATATTACCAATGATCTCAGAATAGTCAAATCAGCTAGGATTGCCTGTCTTTAAGTCCAATTCTGGACACAGGGGCAAAACGATAATTTCAGGCAAAAATGATGTCCGTCGTTGGACCCGCTTTGCACCGAAAAGCGTGCCAGAGTCAATGGTCTCTAAAGTCGACAAACTACATGTCTACGGATTTAGTTTTTTGGTACGAACCCAACCGTATGTCCAGAGTTGGATTCCGGCGGGCCGTGCACAAAATCGCCCGTTGAGTGGAACCGTGGGGCCCGCAAAATGGTGATTTTACAACTGTCTCAGAATCGGACCAAACTTGGCACGCAGGACCAAAAAAATGATATGGTCCTGTTGGCGCAAGTTTCGTCTCGATCTGACGAACGTGCACAAAGTAATTGAGAAGTTTACAACGTGCACGATACGGTAAATTTCGACGGATACGCATCAAATTCGTCGCGCACACGCGACCAATTTGAATTCCGTCAAAGCCCACACGACCACGAAGCTGTTACGCAGCTTTCGATCCTTTCGGTACTCGACCACGTCGTCCGGATTGGCGTGACGCACGTCGTGTGGAGTGTTTTCATGATTTTTAAAACAGGTTTTTTTCGGTAACTTCGGAATTTGATTTCTTGACGCTGAGTCGATGATTTCAAATTTTGTAAGAAGGGATTCGAAGTCCTACATGTTGTCTAAAAGTGTCTTCAAATAGTTTCTTAATGTTGTGTACGAGTTGATCGAAATCGATCCTCGAACAGGGCAATTTAAACTGTTTTCCTAGACTGTTTTCGAAACGGTTTTTTCGTCGTTTTTGGATCGATTTCCAGAGGAAACAAATCGAATCTATTCGAATCTAACTAGAGGGTCATGTAGATGGTTAGGTTGTTATCTAATCCATGAAAATGGTTTACAGATTCGTCGAAAGACGAGGGAGAGATTGTACCTCAAACAGGGGTGTTTTGGACTTGCGCTGCTGTCGTCGTCCCGTGCGACCCTGCGCACGCGCGCGCACGCCGGCGCTGCTGTGGCCGACCTGCTGCCGCGCCGAGGCCGGGGCTCGCCAGGGGTGGGCGGCGTTGGAGTTAGGGTTTTGGTGAAATTCGATCTCTTCCTCTCTCGTTATCGACCTATATGTTCATATGACTGAATATATATACGATGAGTTCGGTTTATAGCTGGGGATTACTCTCGGGTTTTGCTCGGCTGACTTCAGAGCATATGGGCTCGGGTTGGGATCTCCTAGGAGCGGTTTTGGGCTGATGTTTCAGTGTGCCCTGGAAGGATCCACGTGGGTTGGGCTTGCTCGGGATTCAGAAGAGTTGGCTCCCGGTTTCCTGGACTGAAGCTGCTAATGATTCAATTGCTTATTATTATTCTTTTTTTCTTTTTTTTTATCTCCTTTCTCCATTATTAATAACATATGTATATATCTATATATATATATATATATATATATATATATATATATATACACACACACACCTACACATATATCAATATCTATACAAAATATGTGTCCTAACATTTTTCTATATATATATATATATATATATATATATATATATATATATATATATATATATATCAATAAGAAAATATATTATACCCCATCATAATATATATAAATATTTACACGAAATATATATATATATATATATATATATATATATATATATATATATATATATATATATATATATATATATATATATATATATATATATATATATATATATATATCCCTATATATTTTCTTATATATATATACATATACACACTACACAATATATTTATATATATATTTATCTATATAATAAATCGCTACGTATCTTTCTATTATTTATATCACTATATATATTTCTACCTATATTTAATAATATTTAATTAACAAAATTGATATAACCCGTAACAATAAAATAATATTATATATATAATAATCTCAATAAAATATAATAAGTATAACGAAATTAAATAAAACAATAATGGTGTATGTACCACTATGCGCAATCTAAAAATCCCAAAACGTACAATGGACCCATTATATCCAAATATCATGAATATTAATTAATAACGATATTTATAATATTAAAATTACGAATACTAGAAAATATTCATTAAATCATTAAAACGTAATACAATACCCTCATACCAAATTCCCTCTACACGAATGTCATCAACACGAATGTCGTTGCACGTCCCGTATGGCTACATGGGCTTGGGCTCAGTTCGGGTCCAGAATGGTATAACTGATTTCCCTAAAATTCAATAATATAAATAATGAATAAATAACCATTCGGTAAGGGTTAAGTCGTAACTTGGCTTGGTTTTCCTAGTTGTGACATCGCTATGGCTCGTCCTTCCCTATCAAGGCTAACACACTAGTCGAAGCACGCCATTGCACTAGCTGCGCCATGATTCCTAGTCGCCTTGTACTCCAAAACTCCATCATGGCTAAAATCATCCACCGTAATAATAATTAATAATTATCTATAAAATCTAAAAATCACTATTTCGATAAAATAAATAAATAAGATATTATCAAAATTCTGGGAAGAGGGGCTACAAATCTACCCACCTTAAAAATAATTTCGTCCTCGAAATTCTAATTTATAACTATTTCCTAAATTCAACAAGGAAATCTACCATTACTTTAATCTCCTCGAATTTAATTCCTCAAAAACGGTTTTTATCGTCCTCCTAGCCATTTTGCAATTTCGAAACTCCGAGGACTTCTACCCACCTTTGGTCACACTACTCCCTTAATTCTCATGTCGCTAAACTTTATCATCTTCCAACTAATTGCTAAATAAATTTCTACCCATAGATATCTATTGCCCTTGGCCTCTATAATCCTCTCCTATTTATCGAACCACCTGAAATCTAACAAGCAACAAATTTACGCAAGTAGCTAATAAATATTGATAAATTCTAATAAGCATGACCATTCGTCGCTCCGAAGTAGGAAGGACATAAAGATAAGGAAAAACAATCGATAGTAAAAATGAGGTCTCAAAAGCAGTAGATAATATACAAGGATACAGATGGAAAGAAAGTCTATGAGTCATTGACCAATTTTGCTAGATTGGGCCACTCTGGTCCAGTTACTTGTTAAGTCTAAGAATCCTTCATTCTTATAGGAGCTTGCAATCCGGCAATACAGAAGTTTCGTTCTCAAAATTCTCAACAGTTTCCATAATAGAACGGAATCTGGGAAATCAAGATTGTGATCCTTCCCGTGGCTATTTAAACATACGAGCAAGGGATAAAATGCAATACAAGTTCGTATCGCGACTTCCAGGTAGATGGAATAATGGTTACGAAAGACACCACATTCTAAGAGGTAGATATTTCCTAATAGGTATAGGGACCTATTTTAAATAGTTCGGCTTACAGTCCAAAAATAGTGGTACGTATGGATGGATTGGTTAACTAGGTCTCTAGAGCCCTGAAGATACGCCTTCTGTGACTTCTGTATTTAAGTGGCACGAAAAGACACCAATGAGGGGCACACTAATGACAATGTGCGTAGTGACTTCGAGTAGATCACCATCATATATTGGGTCGAAAGGTTCGAGACGAAGTTGAAGCTCTAATAAAAATCGAAAAGCATACCGGTATTATGGTAAGGGTTATAGCTAATCCTTTGGTCCTGAAAGTCGTACCACAAAAATAGAGTACAAGGGGATGGGTTTGAGTGGGACATGATATACCTAGATGAAGGTGGACTTGTCTAGATCTTGCATATGAAGTTTGTTGGAAGGTAACAGCTGGTCCCGTGCTCCGAATATTAAATGACACGACCGTAGACACAAAATAGTCTAAGTGGAAAGTGGGTGTCCAATGGGCACTAATCATCATCCTAATGGAAGTTATTCTAATCACTCGGTAATCCTCGTATATCCCAAAATTTAGAAGACTTACAGTCTACCCACCTTAGAAGCTAGGACATGGTCTTAGGAATAATGAGGTCAGAAGAATTTTTGAAGTCTGGTATCGTACCTCAACTCTTGGTAATAAATAATAAGGTACGGCGCAACGAAAAATACGGTAGATATAAATCGAGTCAAAGATCGTTCCTCAATAAATGGAACATGAGTGTGTACAATTACATACGGTCGATACAATAGAATGACCTACTCGTCCACCGTATACAAGAGTTATCGATGGGGTAACCAACTCTAGGGCACATCATATGAAAAAGATTTCTAACAACCAAGTCATGTATTTCTATTTGTGTCGAGTGCCGGACTATCGTCACAAGAGTTGTAGTGATCGTGTATTGCTGTTGACAACTGGTAGATCATAATATGACATGGTATTCAAGCTATGGTATTGGCTAAGCTATTGACTGTGGTGTTCCAACACTAGTTAGGTCTTAATAATAAATTTTACATAAATAGAGTAATATTTGTTGGAAACCAATCTCGGGATGAGCGTCACGGTAAATGATTACTCTATTGTCCACTCATCTCATGTCTAACTGTGGGCTTTGGTCGAGGAAAGGTTGGGTTAAGGTTTAAGAGTTGCTAGTTAAAGCAAGCTCCAACCAAAATTTGAGACTCACAACATTTGGTTTCTTGAAAAAGATAGTCTCCTAGGTTTGCATTCTAACTAAAGGTAAAACCCTAATCGTTCTCGAATTCAGATGGCTAGAAGTCTCAATAGTAGCTTGAGGGTCGAGAGGAGAACGAGTAACTCAATTACATGGCTGACCGATGGTATCTACACTTGGGTATACAACTATCATAGCCATGGGGATATGCGGTATCTCTCTACCAATTACGAGCTTTCGTCTTTCCAAATCGGTGAAGGACAAAAACAATAAAGAATTCAAGGGAGACGTTGCTGAATATAATTTCATTTCATGATTCAAAGGCGAACATATAATTCAAGAGAAATTGCCAAAGCAGTCGCGGATGAGATCCTAGATACCTATATATCTCCATCCACGTAGTGTAATTAAACGAAGAGCGAACCAATTGCATCATGGTTGATCAGACCATAATACACTGATTCTGATTTGACAATAAGTTAGTGGGCGTCCCCAATAAGCATATGTCTTGAATCAAGCTCGATAAAATATTAAGCTTGCAAAACTAGGTTGTGATAGCAACATTGGTCAAAATAGTCAAATTACAAGTACGCGAGAATTTGAAAGGAGTTACAAGTAGTTTGAGTTTTGTGAGAATCAAAAACTCATCTGGTGTTCTTGCTTATACAGTCTTCCTACTAATCTTCTTATCCATAAGGCATTGGTCGACTAATGGTTTATGGACTTCTGAATTCTATTTTCTAGGTAACCTATTAGTGTCAGTCAATTTCCTCATCTATAGATCACGAGGATCATACGGAGTGCTAGGTCGGGAGACATACTACCAAACTTACAAACTTCCACTACTATTGGCTTTGTATCTTATGGGACGTACATGGCACGGTCCTATCCTCTATAGTACCCTAAACTTGTAATCACGTCTGAAATCATTTCACCGTGGATTATGCTTCACCCGTATACTCGGGCTGTGGTAAACCCTTGGTTCTGTGATTCAGACGTGATATGCTATCAGATACTCTACCTTACCTCGACACCCGGGTGACTATGATCAAGGAGGACCACCAGCCATAGTTTTTAGGAATATTCTATAACCTATAATTTCCTTAAAAATTTCAACTCTAGGGTCGTGTCTTGCCAGTGCGCTGCTGGCTGCAGGGAAACCAGAGTCTTCATAATTTAAATAAATGGCGACAGTGCGCTGCTGTCCTGCCATTATGAGTTAACTAACATTCCTTTAACTACATCTATAAAAATCTATGAGCTCCTAGAGATTCAAACAAGTTGCCTATGAAATAAAGTGTAAGCATTTGTCCTATCAGTCACAACTCTTAAAATAAGGGTTGAACAGGGAGAAATAACTGAAGACAAAGAGATACAACCATTCTAGTACCTATTCTATGTGTATTCAAGCCTTTGAGAAAAACTTGATTCGAAACTAACTTGAGGTTCATCCATGGATAACATAAAAATAATAATTCTTAGGGCAAAATAGGAACTAAATAGGCAATTTGACTAAGATGTGAGGATGATATCCAAAGGGCAAGGAGAAAGAATTGCACCATTTATCAAGGTTAGATCTTCATCTCTATGAAGCCCTGTCTCACCAAGCAATAGTCTATCAACATTGGATCATATCATCCTATCTAGAGGAAATAGGTACTTATGAAGATATGACAAACTATCAAAATCTATAACCCTCATCTACATTGCATGGCCTAGACTACCCATCGGTCAATTTGTATAAAGGACTCCTAGTCCTAGTCATTCTCTTAAATTAAATTAATTCTTAATTCGTGAATGAGCATTTCCTAGTCGCAGGCTCGCAATAGTACAACTAACTAAAGTACTATCACGAGTTCGCATGATTTGCGAAGACTGACCTGCATGGGCTACCACAAAAACTTGTTACGACCCGCACCCGTTTTTTTATAACGGATACGAGACGTGTCCAAGCCAGCCTACGCCGCAGTGTCGGCGGTAGTACGCTGTCACGGCCATGAAGATCATAATCACAAAGATGCTCATTCACATAATTAATTTAATTTACAATGATCACAAGTTTTACATTTATAGGAAAATATAAACTTGTACAAATATTGAATGACTATAACTTGACTATCTAACTAATCTTCTAGGCTCGTCTGCAAGTACACCCGAACTCCCCAAGCTAAATGAATCAACGGCTAACCTGAAAAATATGGTTTCCAGTCAGGAATGGAACGAGCACAATCCACTGAATGCAATTTCAAATAAAGAAAATGACTATAAAACAAAGGTTAGACATCAATCATAAGTTTTAAAAATAACAGTAAAGCCGCAAGAATAGACAGAAAATCAATAGTAAATAAATAGACACATATACTTTCCCCACCGTTAGAAGTACCTTTGATATGTGATCGGTCTCGGGACAATTATGCGACACGGTCTACACGGTCTAAAGTTACACGGTCTACAGTTACACGGTCTACAGAAAAATATTGCAGTAAAGAAACACTGTCTACAAAAATAATAATCACGATCTACACAGTTTAAATACAGTAATAATCATGATCTACACTGTCTACTTTGCAATAAATAAAATACTGTCTACACTGTCTACAAGAAATAAATAAAACACTGTCTACACGGTCTATAAGAAATAAATGCAACACGGTCTACACGGTCTACACGGTCTAAGGTCAGATCACACATCCTTGGTACTTCTCATTCCCGACTCAACAATTTATAATAGAAAATAATCACACAACCAATGGCCAACCAATGAAATATAGTGAAAATCAATATCGAAATGCAGACAATAAACTGTACTCGCCTGTGGTCCTGTGCTGGTGAAACCGATGATCCAAACCACTCAATATGCCATACTAGTCAACACCTGTACAACAGTCCCCGGAAGCTAAAATAAACATTACCAATGATCTCAGAATAGTCAAATCAGCTAGAATTGCCTGTCCTTAAGTCCAATTCTGGACACAGGGGCAAAACGGTAATTTCAGGCAAAAACGATGTCCGTCGTTGGACCCGCTTTGCACCGAAAAGCTTGCCAGAGTCAATGGTCTCTAAAGTCGTCAAACTATATGTCTACGGATCCAGTTTTTCGGTACGAACCCAACCGTATGTCCAGAGTTGGATTCCGGCGGGCCGTGCACAAAATCGCCCGTTGAGTGGAACCGTGGGACCCGCAAAATGGTGATTTTATCAACTGTCTCAGAATCGGACCAAACTTGGCATGCAGGACCAGAAAAATGATACGGTCCTGTTGGCGTAAGTTTCGTCTCGATCTGACAAACGTGCACAAAGTAATTGAGAAATTTACAACATGCACGATACGGTAAATTTTGACGGATACGCATCAAATTCGTCGCGCACACGCGACCAATTTGAATTCCGCCAAAGCCCACACGACCACGAAGCTGTTACGCAGCTTTCGATCCTTTCGGTACGTGACCACGTCGTCCGGATTGGCGTGACGCACGTCGTGTGGAGTGTTTTCATGATTTTTAAAACAGGTTTTTTTTTCGGTAACTTCGGAATTTGATTTCTTGACGCTGAGTCGATGATTTCAAATTTCGTAAGAAGGAATTCGAAGCCCTACATGTTGTCTAAAAGTGTCTTCAAATAGTTTCTTAATGTTGTGTACGAGTTGATCGGAATCGATCCTCGAACAGGGCAATTTAAATTGTTTTCCTAGACTGTTTTCGAAACGGTTTTTCGTCGTTTTTGGATCGATTTCCAGAGGAAACAAATCGAATCTATTCGAATCTAACTAGAGGGTCATGTAGATGGTTAGGTTGTTATCTAATCCATGAAAACGATTTACGGATTCGTCGAAAGACGAGGGAGAGATTGTACCTCAAACAGGGGTGTTTTGGACTTGCGCTGCTGTCGTCGTCTCGTGCGACCCTGCGCACGCGCGCGCACGCCGGCACTGCTGTGGCCGACCTGCGGCCGTGCCGAGGCCGGGGCTCGCCAGGGGTGGGCGGCGTTGGAGTTAGGGTTTTGGTGAAATTCGATCTCTTCCTCTCTCGTTATCGACCTATATGTTCATATGACTGAATATATATATGATGAGTTCGGTTTATAGCTGGGGATTACTCTCGGGTTTTGCTCGACTGACTTCAGAGCATATGGGCTCAGGTTGGGATCTCCTAGGAGCGGTTTTGGGTTGATGTTTCAGTGTGCCCTGGAAGGATCCACGTGGGTTGGGCTTGCTCGGGATTCAGGGGAGTTGGCTCCCGGTTTCCTGGACTGAAGCTGCTAATGCTTCAATTGCTTATTATTATTCTTTTTTTCTTTTTTTTTATCTCCTTTCTCCATTATTAATAACATATGTATATATCTATATATATATATATATATATATATATATATATATATATATATATATATATATATACACACACCTACACATATATCAATATCTATACAAAATATGTGTCCTAACATTTTCCTATATATATATATATATATATATATCAATAAGAAAATATATTATACCCCATCATAATATATATAAATATTTACACGAAATATATATATATATATATATATATATATATATATATATATATATATATATATATATATATATATATTTTTATATATCCCTATATATTTTCTTATATATATACATATACATATACACACTACACAATATATTTATATATATATTTATCTATATAATAAATCGCTACGTATCTTTCTATTATTTATATCACTATATATATATTTCTACCTATATTTAATAATATTTAATTAACAAAATTGATATAACCCGTAACAATAAAATAATATTATATATATAATAATCTCAATAAAATATAATAAGTATAACGAAATTAAATAAAACAATAATGGTGTATGTACCACTATGCGCAATCTAAAAATCCCAAAACGTACAATGGACCCATTATATCCAAATATCATGAATATTAATTAATAACGATATTTATAATATTAAAATTACGAATACTAGAAAATATTCATTAAATCATTAAAACGTAATACAATACCCTCATACCAAATTCCCTCTACACGAATGTCATCAACACGAATGTCGTTGCACGTCCCGTATGGCTACATGGGATTGGGCTCAGTTCGGGTCCAGAATGGTATAACTGATTTCCCTAAAATTCAATAATATAAATAATGAATAAATAACCATTCGGTAAGGGTTAAGTCATAACTTGGCTAGGTTTTCCTAGTTGTGACATCGCTATGGCTCGTCCTTCCCTATCAAGGCTAACACACTAGTCAAAGCACGCCATTGCACTATCTGTGCCACGATTCCTAGTCGCCTTGTACTCCAAAACTCCATCATGGCTAAAATCATCCACCGTAATAATAATTAATAATTATCTATAAAATCTAAAAATCACTATTTCGATAAAATAAATAAATAAGATATTATCAAAATTCTGGGAAGAGGGGCTACAAACAGACTTGGACTTATCTGAGGGCCACCACCCTCACCAAGACGATGCGGCTTCCTGCACAGGGCTTAGCACCCCTTCTGAGTCCGAGGAAGATGACATTTCGATATTCTTCGACGATTTCTCTGTACAAGGGTACGACACAGAGAACACCTCTGCTACGATTCCTTCTACATCTATCCACGTGGGGACAGTCTTTATGGCTGACGATAATCATGAAGCGCCTTCTGATCGACAATATCTAGAAGTACTTGAAGCCATGCTCCTGACCTTGGTCAAGTCCATGGACGAAATCAAAGCAGCCTTGCCAACCCAACCGGCAAGGACGCCCGGACAAACAAGCTTGGGACCCACAGTCAATACGGACTCCAATACGACCGCCCCTCCTTTGGGTGATGATCCACTAGGAGCATCCATTTCTTCAGCTGCAGATAAAGCCAAGGATGCAAGGAAGGAAGTCCAGGAGCTTTGAGCAATGTTCAATGCCCGAGGCTCCTCTCGGGACCTCAAAATACGGCAGCCATATCCCGTTGCATGGAGAGATGTGCCTTTTCCACCATGGTACAAGCCGTTTCATATCGATTCTTATGACGGGAAGACCTCTGCTAGTCAGTACATGACTTACTTTGAAGTCACAACCGACCACTTGTCGCATAGTGACGCCATCCTCACGATTATTCATCGGAGCATTGGAGGGGATCACGTTCGACTGGTACCTCAACCTTTCCGATAACAGCATCCATTCTTTTGACGGCTTTAAGCACATATTCCTGGAAAGATTCTACGAAGTAGGGCATGATGTAACAATGTCATCTCTCATGGACGTCATTCAAGGAGAGAGGGAGCTAACAAGGAACTATATCGAGCAGTTCTGCCAAACCGTAATGAGATTGTCCCAAGGAAATCCCGAAAGCTCCTTGATTGAAATCTGCTAGAAGAAGTTGCTTCCCGCAATTAGCCTCTGGATGGGTGACGATCAGTTCAAGGATTGGACGACCTTCATCATAAGTGCTACCAATGCAGAGACAAAATTGAAAAACGCACGCCAGTTGGGATTACACATCCTAGACGGAGAGGATAAGGGCAGACGTCCTGGTTCCACCTCCAGCAACAACAACACTGGCGCTACCTCCAACCGGGACAATAAGGGCAATCAGGCTATGGTCGCTGATATGACCCAGAAGCTCGAACAAAAAAATAGGCAGAAGGTCCGTGGCCCAAGGTGAATTACACATTTGAAGATAGTCATGTCAAACCTATCTTCGATATGCTCTTACAAGGGGGTAGGATCCAGCTTCCTCCACCAAGGCACGAGCTCCGAGCGACAGAAATGGAGGACTCAAAATATTGTCACTTTCACCATTATGTCCATCATTCCACTCATGATTGCTTCCAATTAAAGCGGTACATTCAGAGTCTTATTAACTCCAAAGCTCTGTTGATAGAATTTGAAGAGGTTACCGTGGCGGCGAACATGGTGTCAATTCAGTTCGACGACTTCCCTCCAACAAGCACTCCAGGCGGGGTAATACCTATCCTCCGGGCAACGTTGGAGGTTACTAATCTTCCACCCGTCCGGAGCCAGACATCTGGATTGGTACCTCTCACCACATCGCAAGGAGAGATCATGTGGGTGCATCCAGACTTAGTGCCCAAAGTTACCCGGGTGGTGTCATCTCCTATCAACAAGAAAAATGACAAGAAGTCTAAATCCTGCCATACAATTTCAGCCGAGGCTGAGGAAGCTGCAGCCATTGTTATCGATCTGTAGCACAAGTCCAGCCCGCACGGGATAGTTCAATCGAAGATCCTCAGCCGGCAACGTTGCCTCCCTCTGGTGTTTCAAGGCCATCTCAGCCTCCATTGGTGGATAAATCCAAGCCAAAGGAAACCCGCTTCAACAGGTCACTCCGTAACGATGTACCTCACGGGCTGGAGAGACCATACAACTTTGACATATTAGCACAATTGGCTAATACGCCAGCAAAGTTGTCGTTATATGAGCTCCTAAGGCTCTCCAAGGATCCTCGTGTCGCATTGAATGAAGTGCTCCAAAATGCTGACGTCTACTTAGCTCTGGTCAAGCCTCCAGGGAAAGACCCGTCAGCAGAGCTACAGGGCAGCAGTGGCACCGATGCAATGCCCAATATCATATTTACTCCACAGGACATGCTGATCAAGTCCAACTTGCATGATCGCCCCTTGTACTACACTGGATACATAGGTGACATCAAGGTGGATCGGATGCATATCGACCCTGGCTCATCAATAAACATCATCCCCAAATCAACTTGCTCCCATTAAAGGCGCTTACTTCCTGGTCCCAGATAGAAGAGGATGGGATCACACGGTCATCTTTGGTCAAAAAGAAGGTCCCCAATCTTTCACGCCACAAAAGTTCGATCTCGAACCCGACGCTAGAAGATTACCGTTCTAGCTGTATAGTCCTCAAACCAAGTACGTCATGCAAAAGCAGGGGTACGACATGGAGGCTATCCTGGGTCTGAATCATGGCAGCGGTCAGTGATTGCCTCTACAGCCGTCGGTACCGGCTGGGAAGCCTCAGGACTGTTATCATAAATACAGACATGGCCTCGGGTATATTACACCAGCAACAACGCTCGAGAGTTTCGATGAAGAATACGAGTGGCACTCTCATTCGTCTGAGTCACCCACTTACGACTCTGATAAACAACATTGGAGATATATTCAGACAGACATTATCTGTCAATATGACATCCGCTGATATTGAAGAGGAAGACGAAGACCTACTCGAACCGTTTGAGTTGGAACCATGTGTCCAACAACTGGATGCACAATGGGAGAAGCGCTTCGAACTACGAGACCCTCCCACTGAAGACGAGGTCATGCAAGTTAACCTCGATGATGAATCCTCTCCAAAGCCAATCTTCGTCAGTAAAAGCATGACAGACGGCGAGCAGGAGTCATTATTGCAACTCATCAGAAAATACATCGACGTCTTTGCCTGGAGCTATGAAGACATGCCAGGGTTAAATTCCGAGATCGCACTTCATAAGCTCAACATTTATCCAGACGCAAAACCAGTCAAGCAACAACAACAGCGGTTCCATCCAGACATCATGAACTCCATCGAAGCGGAAGTAAACAAGCTTATAGCTAGCAGTTTCATCCGCGACTGTGTAACAATATACACCGATCCATTGGAAGCCGTTCCATTGACAGAATCTATTCTCGTAATCACCGACTACTTCTCCAAATGGGCGAAAGCTATTCCATTGACAGAAGTAAAGACATCAAATATGATCAGTTTCATAAAATGTTACGTCATTTATCGTTTTGGGCTGCCAAAGAGGATCATTCATGACAATGGTCTGCAGTTCGCAAGCCATGTCTTCTATCGATTTTGTGACAAGAACCGAATTCAGAATGTGGATTCAACGGCCTGCAATCCGTCAGCTAATGGTCTGACCGAAGCCTTTAACAAGACCATAATCAAGCTTCTTAAAAAGTTCGTATCTTCAAACAAGCACGACTGGAATGAAAAGCTTGGCGAGTGCTTATGGGCATACTGCACCATAATTCGGATGGCCACAGGAAATTTGTCATTCTTTCTGATTTACGGGAGCGAGGCAGTCCTCCCACTGGAGACCCAGATCCCCTAGCTCCGCGTAGCCCTTACTTACCGGCTTACTTCAGATGATAATTATCGTTGACGGCTACAAGAGCTGGAAGCCCTAGACGAGAAGCGCTTACAAGCTCAACAACGAATCGAGCCCTATCAAGCACGCGTCTCTGGAGCCTTCAACAAGAAGGTCAAACTGAGAATATTCCAAGTAGGCGACCTCGTCTTGACAGTTTGCAGGCCGATGGTTATGACTCACAAAACTGTCAGTAAGTTCCAACCCAAGTGGGAGGGCCCATTTGTCATCGAGACCGTATTCTCCAACGGCGCGTACCGTCTCGCAAAACAAAATGGAGACTTGCTTATGATGCCAGTCAACGATAAGTTCCTCAAGAAAAATTATGTCTAAATGACATCTTCCAACTATCTCTCAGATTGTGAGTTATGTACCCTCTGGTATCGCTGAACTTACACTCTGATCACAAATTTTCTAAATTGTTGAGTTATGTACCCTCAGGTACCGCTGAGTTTACTCTCTGACCGCTCCGAGTGGATTCATATCGCATCTTCGGGGCGATAAGTCATGTATGATCATACCTCTGAACTTCCACACTAAATGCTTTCCCCCACTGGAGTTTGCCTCAAAATCTATTACTCACACCACCAGTACGCAGAAGAGTAATAGGTCCATCAAAGATTATTCTTGGTTATCGTGTATCACGTACATATTACCTCTGATACCGATAGTCTCTTGACTTAACACCTGTACCCAACCCGGGATAAAAGACATGGTGTTAAGACCACAAAACCTTTCACGTCCATATTTCCTCTGTTGGATTTTGCTTCAAATCTATTACCCGTACCGCCAGTGCGCTGAAGGGTAATAGGTCCACGAAAGTTATTCTAATCTATTACTCGCACCATCGGTATACCAAAGAGTAGTAGGTCCACAAATATCATTCAAATCTATTTGCTCGCATTTCCAGATGGACAAAAGGGCAATAGGTCCACAAAATTCCCCAATAGAAAAAACAACCACGTCCATATTACCTCTGAGTTATTTTCTCGTCCATCACAAACAAACCACCCAATACATAGAACTTTCACGTTGATAGCACCTCTGAGTTGTTATGTGTATCCTCATTAGGCCTACTCCTACCACGTCCTCATTACCTCTGAGTAGGAAGGCTCTACTTTAGACCCATATTTACCGCGTCCTCATTACCACTGAATAAATATGTTAGGTTTCTCTCTACTTATTATCCGTACTCGCACCGACAGTACACAAAAAAGATAATAGGTCCACAAGTGTCCTCTGTTGACAACAAATGCTGTATTAGGTCCTCTAGTACATACGCCCCTTCTTCACAATCATATGCTTCTAGAACCCAGTTGTCCCATGGCATTCATTACCCGTTACGTAGAACTTCCACGTCCATATTACCTCTGAGTTGTTCTATGTATCCTCATTTGAGTCCACTCCCACCACGTCCTCATTACCATCATCCACATATTTACCATGTTCTCATCACCTCTAAGTAAATATGATGGTTCCCTCTCTCAACTTATTATCCGTACCTAAAACTAAGGTACGCTAAAGATGATAAGCCCACATAAAATCTCCAGCGAAAGTTCCTAAACCTATCACGTCCATGATACCTCTGATAGGATTGCCACACCTAAACAACTCTACTTTCCATGCTTCTTATTCAAAGTATTCCAAATTTGCAATTTGAAAACTTTGAAGGGGGTCTTATAGAAGCATGGAAAATATTGCTTTTAGTCCCACGTCGGAAAGGAGAAGAAGAAAGGGCTCATTCCATTCTATATATAGAGCCCCCTTGCCTCCTTTGAAAAGGGCACCAAAAAAAAGAAAAAGAAAATAATCACTCAATTGAGTCACTCATGGTCATGGCGAGGATGAGTTGGGTTCTGAGTACTAAACGTCTTCACGGGCTAGTATAAAAAAATCCAAGGCGGTACGGGCCATACACTTCAAACGTGCTATGCCAACAGTAAACCAGAGATATGCGCGCAAAAATCAAGCGCGCAACCGATGGTAAACTGTACAGAATCATTTTGGGTGCGTTTGTACCAGATATGAGCTGACTCTTAAAGTCTTCCTCCCACTTGGGTGCAGCTATTGCGCTTGAACTAAGTCGGAAGAGAATCTCTTGCTAAAGTCCCCTCCCACTTGGGTGCAGCTATTGTGCTTGAACTACGTCGGGAAGGAATCTCTTGCTAAAGTCCCTCTCCCACTTGGGTGCAGCTATTGCGCTTGAACTAAGTCGGAGAGAAATCTCTTGTGGGCCAGACCCCATGCGGGTCATTAAGAATGTCGAAGCCTCCAACTTGGACTCTTCCTACTACGCACCTTCGGGTTCTAAGTTGAAGAAGTCTAGTGCCATATCGTATATTTTATGCACAGGCCTGTCATAGATTATCCTAGCTCGCAGTGCTTTACTAGCCTTAGACCAGGGAGCCAATAAAATAGTCCCAAAAGTCTTCCTACAACGATCGAGTGTAGTGCCTTACTAGCCGGTAATCATGGAGCAAATATGATGATCCCAAAAAAATCTTCCTACAATAATCGAGCGAGTGCCTTACTAGCCGATGATCAGAGACAAAATATGATACCTACACACCCGGGCGCTCGGAATACCCGGGCCCACAAAACGGATATGATGGTAGATCAATCTGCTATCAACCTACGAGAGGTGATTACTCACAAACGCAAGAAAAGAGAAGCAACCTTGGCGTACGATGAGCCCCTTCCAGGACATCACTGTACCCAAGCCATCATCAACTGCCGCTGCCTCAAGACAGTGGCTCCACTATCAAGGCAGTCTATGTTCCAACGACTGCAACCTACTGCGCCTTTCCAACATCATCTCGGAAACATGATGCTAATTGAAGACGTTGTAACGGTCTGCTTTCAACTAGAGGCATTACTCAGATGTCTCAGTCAGGCGCATCGTCTCAGTCAAGCGTATCACAATCTTCTGAAGGAGTCTACCGTCAAATCTTCTTCGAACAAGGAGATCAGTCAAGAGGGAGACAAACAAAACTCTCTCAAATCAAGACATTCGGCACAACACCTCCTCTTATGTCCCCCATATCCATCCAGCCAGAAGATATCCTTTATGCGGCTTAATCATGAAACATTCCTCATGCGGCTCGGCCATGAGACATCCTTCATGCGGCTCGGTCAGAAGGTATTCCTTATACGGCTCGGTCATGAGACATTCCTCATACGGCTCGGTCATGAGACATTCCTCATGCGGCTCGGTCAAAAGACGTTCTCCATGCGGCTCGATCATGAGACATTCCCTCATGCGGCTCGGTCATAAGACGTCCTTCATGCGGTTCGGTCATGAGACATTCCTTCATATGGCTCAGTCATGAGACATTCCTTCATGCGGCTCGGTCATGAGACATTCCTTCATGCAGCTCGGCCAGGAGACATCCTTCATGCGACTCAACACAGAATATTAGTTGATGCACGTGACAAGTTGACCAGGTCTTAACTGCTCAGATTTGCTACAACGACAAATCACAACAAGTCCTAACAAATCCCCAGCTATCAGTCACAGACCGAGTCTCGAGGCATGATTACGGCCATGTGGCCCGAGGATTTGCCACATGGTCATCTATGCGGCTCAAAACATCCTTCATCCCAAAATTACTATAAATAGCAGGGTGCCATACCCCTGCAAGATGGTTGGCAATCCAAGGCCGGCAACCTTCGAAAAGTAATTTCTTTAAGAGCTAAGGACTGCGTCAGATAGTCCAAGGAGTAAGGCAGAGTTATAACACTTTCCCGAGCCTCTACCGTCACCCTCCAGAATCAAAACTAAACAATTGTACTTTGATTGTTTTCTAGGATTTCTTTCTAGGCTTTTCTTTGTACAATCAAGTTTGCAATCAATTTCAGTATTTCTGTAATACCTATCTTTGATTTTTTAATGGCAAACACTCCACAGTTTACTTATCAGTGAACAACAACTCCCCCTCACTCATACAACACACACACACACCCACTCATACATATAACATACATGTATGCACATAACATGTGGCTCCAATATATATATATATATATATATATATATATATATATATTGATAATTAGTAGAAAATCAATTAGAGAGCCTAAACAATGAATAACCTATCCAAACCCATGTCCAAAACTGAAAACAAAGTCCAAACTAGCCTATGGGGCATTTCATCAAACATTTGGGGGCTCTCCTCAGGCTTCTCCAAGGATGGCTGAAAAAACCCATGTGAAATGAACAAAAAGGAAGGTTAGAGCCTTGCTCACCTCCCTAAGGGTATCCCTGTCCAATGTGGGTGTTCCTACAAGGTGTCACGCATGAAGAAGGATCTAAAACTATGAGAAAGCAAGGTTTTACCTATTGGGTGGTTGATTTCCCAATGAAATCTTTTATGTAATGCTTTTGTGTCAAGTTAGACATAATTTCCTCCTCCTTGGACACTTCCCCCATGAGCTTCTTGGATCTCCAAGCTCCTAGCCTTAAAGAAGAAAGGTTTTGGAGGAGTTTGGAAGAATTTTGGAGAGTTTTAATGGTTGGAACACATGGAAATGGAAATGGGCTATTCTAGGGTTTTATGGAGGCTCATTAATGAGGGAGAAGATGAATTAAAGGCCTCAATACCAACCAAGAGAGGAACCCCTAAAACCCCTCTAAAAAGTCTAATTTACCCTCTAAAGTCATCATGAACCATCTCCTAATTAAAGGGTTAATGGTGCACTAAGTATGGGATTCAATCCTAGTCTAAACTAAGTCTAACATGACTTAAATGAAGCTAGATGGGTTCATCCTAGGTTGTGTGCTCAAGGGGTCATGTCTAGTCTCATAAGGTTTACAAGTTAAGGTTCAATTAATAGGCTAAACTAACAATGAATGAAACCTTCTCAATAAAAGACTTAATAAATATTCAAGTAATATAAATAATAGAAATTGACAAAAAATATCCATATTTTTGAAATGTGGTAGTGATAGGGTATACGTTTACGCTGAAATATAAGAGGTCGACATTTTACCTTATTTACAACGGAGTACGCAAAACCAAATTATCGCCTAGCAACGGACTGAGGCATAGGCACGGTAAGCCAAATCGGTCGGATAATTCAATGAAGCATGAAGTACTCGAATGACTAAGTCAGAAGAGTTGGTCGTGCAACAAAGTTATAAAATCGAGCCACTTCAGCTCAGCAAAATGACAAGGCGTATCGGCTTAAGGTACTTTGACCCTTCTTTCCTACTCTGTCATGCCTAAGTAAATATACCGTTGTATGCTGAGTTTACCTATCGAGACCACGGGCATGGCTCAAAGGAGAGAAATCGTAGTGTATGTCAAACACTGGATAGAACAATTGAATTGAAACGTACATCAAATGTACGAGTCACTATTGAATATTAAAATGTTACAAAGGTGAGTGCCTCGGTATGCAAGCCATATGAACGTGGGACAACTGTATCGAAGAGTGCCTCCGTACATGAGTTGTTCGTGCCTTCGATCATAAGTTAGAAGGCTAGCACATTGAAAGACTATTGAGGCGAGTGCCCTAGTGCACGAGCCATAAACATTAAACACTAAGGCATATAACATGGAAATATGCAATCGAGGCATGCATCGCTTGTACGACTCAAAGAATAGAGAACAATTATGTAAAAGTATGCGTACATGCACGAGACTCATAAAAGATGGCTTCGTTGTGAAGAGAACAGTTGTGGCACGAATGATGTGATGGAACTATCAAATGTGGCATGGTGCCTTCGAAATGTTCATGGCCTTCGGGGCATTCGTTGATGAACATTGAGTTGGGACGTTGTGCCATTGGAAATAGAGATTGGCGAATTGCTTGGTTGTATGAAAATAAGATGCGTTGCATGGTCGATTGGACTTGATATATATAGCCCGTGCACTGGTATATGATGGCTCCCTCGAATGTGGTACGCCAGGGCGGTGGGACCGTTTGGCCTAGGAGGGATATGGTTTAAGAAATATGGTATTAATGGTGCACTTCATTAATATGGCTTGCTACCTACTATTGATATGATAAGCCACTTACAGAGTAATTCGAGGTCCTCCGGATAAGGGATTAGCAATCTCAGACGGAGCGATCACCGTCTTACATATGTAATTTGAGTAGTAGAGTCCATTTTGGCTTGGAATGCCATCGACCTTCATATAGTTAAAGAACGGTGGATTGAAAGTGGAGGCACATAGAAATCCTGCACAAGATCACTTATAACATGACAGGGGAAGATGGTAGGCATATTCACCTTACGTCGGGCAAGGATGAGTGCGTCGATGTTGGTAATAAGTTACAAAATAACACGAGATTGATATTGGTTGCCTGCTTGCGTATACGAATCAACTAACATGCTTTCTATGATAACATGCGTTACTACTTTTGAATATGCCACAAAACTTACCCTAAGGCAAAGATAGAAAGATCACTAACTTGTATGCTGCATGATTCAATACATTACTTAATGTCGGTTTAGGAAAATGGATTAATATCAGTATACGAGAGGATTAGTACTGATGCCCCACCAGATTGCTTGCAGGATGCAGGTAACAGATTGCTCGCAGCAGAGCTTCGCTTGAACGCGCTGAGGCATGGAATACCGTTGTATTTTGAGGCGTGCGGCCGCATTGGCGTCCAGACTTGCAACGGGATGATGCAGCCAGGATATAGAAGACATGATGTATGGAACGGTAAAATTTTTTATGGGCAAGAGAGAACCTGAGTGTTGTAAGCCAATCTGGCAAATTCAGTTGGGTTATTGAAAGCCTTTGTAACCTCAGTTCAATTATCAATAAAGAGAATTCTTTTGTATAATATGCTTTCTTTCGCTGCTAATAACAAATCAAAGATAACCATTTAGAAAACTTGTTGTAGAAGCATGAAAAAGCACAAACATATCTAAAGCACAGGTGACAATACTTGCTACACATGACTTCACAAACACGTAGGTACCCCAAAAGCGCAGACAACAGACAAAAGCCGCAATAAGATGTACAAAGAGGGTGCAGAAAGAGTTCTTTATTAAAATCTTATATATAAGGATCTATTACAGATTTTTCATGATTACATATAAAGACTAGAAATACCTAAAGTCTACAAGTAGGCAATCTTCTTCGTAAATGTGCAGCCCATAGACGCGCAGCCTGTCAGAGAGAATCACTTCCTCGTCAGAGCAAGCCGCTTCCTAGACAGATGCAGAGGAATTCCAATATAGCTAATGAAGCAGCCATTGGCCAAGCCATAACACAACTCCTTCTCGCCATACTACTACGGCTCTTGAGCAGGGCAGAGCACAACCCGTGGCTCTTCGGATTGACAATCAATCCAAACCCGGAAGCTTGGATCTCGAAGACCTCCAAGATGTTGTTCATGTTCGAACTCCTTATGCCAAACGCTCAAGTGCATCTCAAAAATCAGCATCAGTTCTTTTACAAGGACATAGCTTCTTTAAACGAAAGGATCCTCAACCAATAGTCGACTTATGCAAGGCCAATGGTTGTTCGAAGCTAAGTCAGGATCGAGCATGACGGTGGAAATGCTAAGAGACAGTGGGCGTAACTCCTCAAAAAAGCCCCCTTTATATAGGCTGAGTGTGGTCCAACCCACATGCCATGTGGCCGTCGGTCAAAGACCTCCAAATTAATTGGATGAACCTAAGACTCAGCACAATGAATCTCATTTAATAGGTTCATTTTACTGAATCTTATGCCACAAACTTCTTAAATTCCCTAAATAATGGCGGCAATTAACGAAGAGGATGACTGACTTATCCGTTCAAAGAGCAGTCATTAAATTGTTCTTATGACTTCGACAAAAACTAGCTCCTTCGACTCAGAAGTACAGCCACTTCAGTTCGACTAAGAAGTGTAGCCACTTCAATTCGACTCAGAAGCACAGCCACTTCAGCACAACTCAGAAGAGCAGTCACTTCGGTTCGAATCAGAAGCGCAGCTCCTTCGCTTCAACCAAGAAATACAGCTCCTTCCATCCTACCCAGAAGCGCAGCCCATTCAATGGCTCCTTCAGCTGACACTTTGTTACCTCAAGCACAGTCTTCTTATCGTCGAAAAGTGCGATGACTCCGTCGTCTTAGAAACACATTCTACTCGTCGCCCTAAAGTACAGTGACTCCGTCGTCTTCGAAACACAGTCTACTCATCGCACCAAAGCACAGTGACTCTGTTGTCTTCATAATCAGTCTCCTCGTCGCCCGAAAGTGCAGTGACTCAGTTGTATTCGAAACACAATCTCCATATCGCCCAAAAGCATAGTGACATCGAAGCCTTACCAGAAGCACAGCTCGTATAGACGCACAGTCCTATGATGTGGTATTGTTCTACGTAGCAAGTCGGGCATCTATATCTTTTTAGATATTACACAATCGGTTTCATTTAAACCACCGCTCTTAAGATAAGAACAGATTTTAATTCTGTTGATAAGAGCAATATCCTATCGGTTTGTTTAAACCACAGATAAGGACGGAGTTTGTTCCTATGGACGTGGGCTATATCCAGTCGGTTTATTTAACACAATGCCCCCCTAAGAAAAGGACAAAGTCCAACTTCGGGGATAGCAACATAATCTACTCAGGTTCATCCAATCAATACTAAACGCACGCCATGTGTCGTTTATTCAGTTATGTTAATAACTCCCTAAGATCTTGATAAAAGAGAATCCCAACATCTGCCACGTAACAGCTCCGTAGCAGCCCTCACTGTGCAGCCTCAAGATGCTCTTATATCTTCATGTGCAACGTTCCTGCACAACCCTTATGCACATCGTATATGGGCTCCCTTATAAATAGAAGGAGTTTTCCTTTGATCAAGAGGCTTCAAAATCTTCACAACTTTGGCGTCCTCTTGATTGGCAACCCCAGAGTTCCAATCACAAGCACCAGAAAGCCAGAGCAAGTTCAACTCGTCGTCAGATCGTCAACGAAGTAAAGGAGCTGCTGCACTACTCGATCTCCACCATCAAAGTTTTCTAGAAAACTTTGTACTTAGATCTCCTGTTTAGTAATCGATTGTACTATTTTCATGTTTAATATACAAAAAGTTCGTATAACCTCTTGTCATGGCAAACACTTGTCATCTTGCCTTATATGAGTGAAACTCCAGACTCGTACGACATCATACCCCAGCGAGGACGATTGTAAATCCTAAATTATGTAATATTTAAATTACTTAAACATATCTAAATTAAAGAACTGTTCATGATTTAATTTGTATTCTTTACACTTTTAGAACATCAGACCATTTTATATTAACCATAAGTGGATTTAAATTTTATTAATATTTAATTTCTAAAATTTTATACAATAAAGATTACAATAATATTATCCTTTGCATGTTTTATGTTAAAATAATTTAATTGTTAATTCTGTGGGACCGTTGAGCGCCTCTAGAGGGGGGTAAATATAGTGCATGTGTGCAGCAAAAAAAATTACTTCTAAATTTTTTTAAGATAATAACAAATATGAAGTAAGCAGTAAGTAAATAAATGCGTAATATAAGGGGATCAGAGAGGGCAAACTCAAACACCAAGGTTTATACTGGTTTTCCTCTGAGAGGACTAGTCCAATCTCGAGTACTTAGCTCGATATTGAATCCACTTTCTCGTGAAACACAAGCTTTGAATCTGAGGCACTTGTAGCTCCTTATAACATGTGTTTTTTATTCGAAGAGCACTACTTCAACTTGCAAGCCTTTAATTTGAAGGACTTGTTGACTTCAGAAACAAGATAAAAATAAAAAAGTTTTCAAGCCTTTTGTACAACTTGTCCAAACTTCTGGATTGAACTAAAACTGACCACTGGCTTGACTAGGAGAAATAAAGCTTTGATTTGAAAGTGAAAAGCTCTTTGATAGCACTTGAATGAATACAGAAGAGAAGAGATGATTGCGTGAATTGAATGGAGAAATCCTCTATATTTATAATGTTCTCTGGAATAAAACTCGGGCAGAGTTCGGTAGTCCAATGTTCAAACTATCGAACACTAGGAGCATGTTCTTCAGGGTGACCATTTTCTTCGACAACTGGGTTAGGAGGACAGAGTTTGGTCCGAGTTCGGACAGAACTGGGTTCGAGTTTGATTTTTTGTTTCCAGATTGGGTCATAAAAAATTAACTTTGTTTTTCTGGGCTCTTTAAGTTTGAGGACTGGATTTGAATATATGGACCGTTCAAGGAATAGATTGGATAGGTTTATTTTGCAAGTGGACTTTGTAGCTTAGCCAATGCCAGTCTCATTCAATAATACATTATTTCTAGATTCAATAAATTAGGAAATACAAAAGAATATAAAAAAAAGTCTTGATCAGGGATGCGATTATCTTTAGCAAAGACTCAGATTTATTGTAGCAGCATTATGGTAGTCGTTCAGCAGTAGTACCGTACCTGAATATTATTTGTATATATCGTATTGGTGTTTAAGTCGGTTATCATAATCAGGTGTGACCAGACCAATCGACCAACAATCTTCCTTATTTTGATAATCGACAAACACAAGTTCATACATCAAATAATATTAATATTTAATTTTAAAAATTTACCTTCCTTGGTAACACTTTCTCTGATAACGGTAACATGAGGAAGAGGTCGGGTCCTACGAGCTCAAAGGAGGCAGTGGGTATGTCGTCAAAGGTCTAGGAGTCTAAAGGAATACCAATCCTACGAAAGATAATTGGTAGTTACATAGCATATAGTAGATTGCGTCCTTTCTTGCGATAATTTATCATAGTTAACATAATTTATCGTATGTGATCTCTAAGTGGATCCCATCTTAGGAAGAAGAGATAAAAAGATAATGCGATGCAACTCATAAAAATGTTGGTTTAGATACTTGAACATGAGACATCCCGGAGGTCTAGGAAAACGATCACACATTGCATCCTTCAAGGATTCAAGTGTCAAATCGTTAACAAAATTGACTTTGGTAATGTCAGCAAGAGCATTTCAAGTGTTGGGAATCTGGAGCATCTCACTCAGGTCATCATCATCAAACACAATATCTATACCGAAGATAGATGAGTAAATCGATCCATGAGAGTGTTGCAAATTGTAATAAACCATTCGTATACCGTTGGAATAAACTTGTTTAGTAATTTGAATGAGATCATGAAGTCCTAGAGCACTAAGAGTAGCTAAATATTCTAGGAAAATAGTAAAGCTAATGGCATTGCTCGGACAAATATTCCTCTTTTGGAAGTCATCAAACCAATCACATGAAACATCTAAGCTTCCAAATAATGAAACATTATAGTCATCATCATCAGGAGGAGGATGAATAAATAAAGATTAAAACAGATCTTGAGATGGATTAGAGGATAATGCTTCATCCACTCTCCTCTTCTTCTTTCCAAATTTTGGGGCCATAAAAAAATTAGAGAGTAAAAGGAAGGCAATATACCTCACAGATGGAAGAAGATCCCTATAATATTCATAAAACCATGATTTTGGAGTTGAAAACCCTAAGATAGATGAAATCTAGGGTTAGGGTTTAGAAATCTTGGATTTTGAAAGGGATTTTAGAGCAGGAAGATGAAGGGGGTCGATTGTGTTTGCGTTAGAGTAGGGTTTTAATAAGAAGAGAAGCAACTTAAAAGTAGGGCCTGCTCTCGTGTTGGGTCTGATACAAAGGGACCGAGTTCGGTCCGAGTTCGATTTTCTTGTATCTAGATAAACATATATTGAAATATGTGCATAAAATGAGAGATGAAATAATTCATAAATCTTTTAATATATCTCAACTATCTTGGGTTAGCTGTAGGGGTTGGATCCTAGCTAGCGGCAGTTCGAAGATACTTGACACGTTATCGCTTTAGGCTATTTATGCCTGTATGACAGAAGGGCTTTCGTCTTGTACCCAAAACAATCTAGATTTAATAAAATTATTGCATTAATTTCAGGTCATTTATCGAACATAAATCATTATGCTTCCGAGATAATACCAAGAATACCTAACTCGTGATAAATAAAATTGAAGCGGTCCTCCATTAATGTCTTTGTGAAAATATCTGCTAGCTGATGATCTGTGTCAATGAATTCTAGACAAATATATTCGCGTTGTTGATGATCATGCAAAAAATGATGACGTATTTCTATATGTTTAGTGCGTGAGTGACATACTTGGTTATTATTCAAATTAATCGTGCTAGTATTGTCATAAAGAATGAGAATATTTTTAAAAGTTAAATTATAGTCTTCTAAGGTCTTCTTCATCCACAAGATTTGTGTAAAACAACGTGTTGCAGCGGTATACTCAGCTTCAGTTGTTGATAATGCAACATAATTTTTTTTGCTAAACCAAGAGACTAAGGCTTTTCTTAGAAAACGACACGTAATGCTGGTACTTTTACAATCTACTTTGCATCCAGCAAAATCAACATCCGAGTAACCAATAAGGTCAAAGGATGTGATTTAGGGATACCAAAAGCCGATATTAGAAGTGCCCTTAAGGTACCTAAAGATACGCTTAACTGCACATAGGTGTCTTGCTTAGGATTGGCTTGATATCTAGCACACATGCAAACACTAAATATAATATCTGGACGACAAGCAGTTAAGTATAGTAAACTACCACTCATACCTTGATACTTATGCTGATCGATCAGTTTGCCACTATCATCAAGGTCAAGCTTGGTTGATGTAGCCATTGGAAGGCCGATAGGTTTTGTGTTGTCGAAGTCGAACTTTTTTAGCAATTCCTTCATGTACTTGGCTTGATTGATGAAAGTCCCTTGTGAATTTTATCTGATTTACAGTCCGAGAAAGTAGTTGAGCTCTCCCATTGTGCTCATCTCGAATTCTTTCTCCATACACTTAGTAAACACTTGACAGAGTAACTCATTAGTTGACCCAAAGATTATGTTACTAACATATATTTGTACTAATAAAATATTGTCATCAAGAGTTTTGATAAATAGAGTATTATCAAACTTCCTTTTGAAAAACTACTTTCAATTTAAAATGTACTTAGACGATCATACCAAGCTTTACGAGCTTATTTGAGTCCATATAATGCATTTTTAAGTTTGAAAACATGATCAAGAAATTTAAAATCTTCAATGCCAAGGGGTTGTTTTACAAATACCTCTTCTTTTATAAAACCATATAAGAATGCACTCTGAGGCCCATTTGAAAATGTTTGAAATAACGAAAACATGCATATTCACAAAGCATGTGAATGGATTTTAGTCTAGCAACATGAGCAAAGGTCTCGTCATAATCAATTCCTTCTTCTTGATTATAACCTTGAGCAACTAGACGTGCTTTGTTGCGAACGACTTATGCATCCTCACTTATTTTATTTCGGAATACCCATTTGGTACCAACTATAGAGTGACCAACAGGTTTGGGAACAAGTTACCAAACTTGGTTTCTCTCGAACTGGTTTAATTTTCCTCGCATGACACAAATCCAAAATTTGCCATTAAAAGTATCTATTACTGACTTAGGTTCTACTTGTGAAATATATGCAACATTAGCAACTATATCCTTAGTAGATGAACGTGTACTTACTCTCTTTGATACATCACCTATGATCAAGCTTTCTGAACAAGTTTCTAAACTTAGTTTATCTTGAACTGGTTTAATTTCTCTATCGTGGAACAAATCCAAAATTCGTCATTAAAAGCATTTGCTACTGACTTAGGTTCTATTTGTGAAATATATGCAATATTAGCAACTATATCCTTAGTAGATAAACGTGTACTTACTTCCTTTGATACATCACCTATGATCAAGGTTTCTGGATGGTCTGACACGAATCTCATATTCTCTGGCAGACTCTCCAGATAACTTGTTTCCATGTCAGTATCTTCAGGTGCTTTGCTGGACGTTTTTCCTGAATCTTCATCATCACTGTCACTTGGCAATTGATTGTTAAGTTCATCAAAGGTAACATTAATAAACTCTTCAACAGTCAATGACCTTTTATTGGAAATTCTATATCCTTTACTCTTAGCAGCATAACCAAAAAATATTCTTTCATCTGCCTTAGAGAAAAACTTACCCAAGTTCTCCTTGGTGTTCAGAATAAAACAACGACAACCAAAAACTTTAAAATAAGAAATATTAGGAATGTGATTAAACAATAATTCATAGGGAGTCTTCTTCGATATAGGTTGAATCAGAACCCTATTTAAAACATGACAAGCTGTACTTACAGCTTCAGTCCAAAAATATTTCGAAAGATTGTACTGGTTAAGCATAACTCTAGACATATCAGTGAGAGTTCTATTCTTTCGCTCTACAACACTATTTTGTTGGTGAGTTCTAGGACAGGAAAACTCATAAAAATAACCATCTAAATCATAAAACTTTTTGAAATATGAATTTTTGAAATTGCCTCAATGACCACTTCGGATGCGAGTAATCAAGAAGCCCATTTTGTTTTGGAACTTTTTGCAAAAAACTCCAAATTCAAAAAGTGCATAACTTTTAATTGATAAACAAAACCCAAGTGTAATAAGAAAAATCACCAATAACAACAAAAGCGTAGAGTTTTCCACCAAGAATAACGACTTTACTTCGTCCAAAGAATCCATCTATAATAAATATAAGTGTCTTGAAGTACTTACAATATTTAAGTATTTAAATGATGCCCTAGTTTCTATATTTTTCCTGCAATCAGAACATACCATATCTCTTTTAAATAAAATTTCAGGTAATCCTTTTACCAATTTCTTCGTTGATACTCTTGATATGGTGTCCATATTCGCATGTCCTAGTCTCATGTGCCATAGCCAGCTTTCATCTTTGTTTGCTATAAGTCACTTTCCTGCATAATTAGTACTGTCTGATAGATAGAAAACATAAATGTTATCCTCTTTTATTCCTTCATAAACTAAATCCCTATTAGTCATATCATATGTAGAATATTTATCTTTCACAAAGTTAATGCCATAACCATTATCAATAAGATGACTAATACTTAACAGATTATGCTTTAACAATGTTACCAGACAAAAGTCTTTTATGACTGGGTAAGTAGGCATACCAACAATATCGTTACCTATTATATAACCTCTCAGATTATTTAGAAAGGAGACGTATCTTCTTTCTTCATCGATAGCATAGCGAATAGAGATTTATTACCAGTCATGTGCCACAAACATCCGCTATCGAGAATTCATTTGCTTCTAGCATGGAGGGTTAGCCTACCTACAAAACGAGTAGATGTGACCTTTGATACCCATTTCCTTAAGGGTTCAGAAATATTAGTTTCAGGCATCCCGGCATATATATTTATGTCTACAAGTTTTCTATCTCTACAAAACTGTGAGATATGTTCATGTGTACCACAATATATTTATATATGTAATTTGAGAGCTTATGCTTGGTGCCATATTGTCAACATGTTGCTTGTGTGTCTTCCATGGATAATTATAAACAAAAGCATGATTATATGGAACATTATGCGTATGTGCTTTCTTTGATCGTGTCCTTCTATGTGAATGTTGTGTCTCTGGGCAGATCTTGGTTTGAGTAACAAGTATGACATGTTTGCCCAACCTAATCTCTAACTTTATAGAGATTAATATTGCCTCATCATACTTGACAGATATAGCATCTACCTTCTGTGTGGCTATAAGATATTTCTTCTACTTTTAAGCATATAATTCATTCAGCTTTGCATAGTCATGATATCTTTTCTCAATCATTTTGTGAGCATCATGTAGGTTAAGCTTAAGAGCTAATATTTCTTTATTCGTGTTACTAGTGGAAGGTGTTTCTCGTATGTCTTTTAATAGGGACAATAACCTTTCAACTTCAGTCGTGTAAGCCTTTATCTTATTTCGAGACTGCTTATATTTATCCAATATTTTCTTGTGTTCATCTAACATGTCACTGAATGCATCAGAAAGTTTATCAAATGTAAAATCATCATATAGAGGATTGGTTGTTACCTGATTGAATGCCACTAAACAAACATTTGCTGAATTGTTGGGTCTTTCCTCTTTCTCTGATTCATTGGCCTCGCTTTTATGCTAGATGCTAGTGTTTGCATACTTTTGGGATGATGGTTTTTTGCTTGATCTTTCGTAAGGACTTGTCTTTTAGCCATTGGACAATCTTTCTTGATGTGCCCTATCTTCTTGCAAGCATAGCATATAGTTTCTTCCCTATTGCTTTCTTGGTAATCTTTCTTCTTTCGGTTTGATTTCCTAAACCTCAAGAATTTTTTGAAGTTCTTTACAAGAAGAGCTTGTTCATCACTATTCGAGTCTTCATCGTCTATGATTTCGCTTGAGAATCTTTTAGCATGTGCTTTGAAGGCTATAGATTTCTCCTTTGGTGTAGCTTCTTCAAAGTCTTATAGGTCAAGCTCATGAGTCATAAGCTTGCCCATGAGTGTCTCCATCGACATCGTGGTGAGATCGTTTCCTTCCATAATTACAGTTTCCTTGGGATTCTAGTGTTGTTTGTCCCTTGAGCACTTTGAGAATCTTTTCATGACTTGAGTAATCCTTGCCAAAGGAAGATAAAGGATTAGTAATATCAAGAAAATGAGTGGTCATCTGAGTGATTGATTCATTTGGCTTCATCTTGAAGGACCCAAACTCTTGTGTCAATATGCTTATTTTGGATTCCTTCACCTGTGAAGTACCTTCATGAGTTATCTCAAGAAGTTTCCAAATATTGTGTGATATGACATATGTAGATACTCTATTGAACTCAGTCTTGTCAATGGCACAGAATAATACATTGATCGCTCTTGCGTCAAGACTGGCTTGTGTCTTTTCTTGATCCATGTATCTATCATGGGACTTGTCTATAAGATTTCCATCAATCATTATTCTAGGCGGCTTTTTGCAACCGTCTATAACTATAGACCAGAGATCGAAGTCAAGTGATTTTAAGAAGAAACTTATTCGTGTTTTCCAGTATGTGTAGTTTATTCCATCAAATAGTTGAAGTCTATTTGTAGACTGCCCTTTATCGGTGAATATAGATTTCACGGCTGCCATATGTAAATCTCAAGAGTGTTATATATGAATATAACCTATTCTGATACCAATTGTGGGACCGTTGAGCACACCCAGATTGGGGGTGAATAGAGTGCGAAAAAAATTACTTCTAGAAATTTTAAAGGCAGTAACAAATATAAAGTAAACAGTAATTAAATAAATGTGTAATACAGGGAGATCAGAGAGAGCAAACTCAACCACCAAGGTTTATACTGGTTTTCATCTGAGAGGACTAGTCCGGTCTTGAGTACTCAGTTCGATATTGAATCCACTATCTTGTGAAACACAAGCTTTGAATCTGAAATGCTTGCAGCTCTTACAATGTGTGCTTTTTTAATCTAAAAAGCACTACTTCAACTTGTAAGCCTTTAATTTGAAGGACTTGTCGACTTCAGGAACAGAATGAAAACGAAAAGTTTTTAAGCCTTTTGTACAACTCGACCAAACTTATAGATTGAACTGAAACTGGCACTGGCTTAGCTAGGAGTTGTAAAGCTTTGATTTAAAAGTAAAAAGCTCTTTGAGAATACTTGAATGAATAGAGAAGAGAAGAGAAGAGAAGAGAAGAGAAGAGATGATTGAGTAAATTGAATGAAGAAATAATATCTATTTATAATGTTCTCTAGGACAGAACTCGAGCAGAGTTCGGTAGTCCAATGTTCAAAATATTGAACATTAGGCGCCAGTTGACCATTTCCCTCGGGAACTGGGTCAGGGGTACCAAGTTCGGTCCGAGTTTGGGCAGAACTCGGTTCGTGTTCGGTTGCCCTATTTCCAGAATGGGCCATGAAGAATTAGCTTTTTTGCGTTTTTGTGTTTTTTGAGTTTGAGGACTGGATTTGAATATGTGGACTGATCAAGGAATAGAATGGGTAGGTTTATTTTTTAAGTGGACTTTGTAGCTTTGCCATGTAACAATCTCATTCTCCATACATTTTTTCCTAGACTTAATAAAGTAAAAAATATATAAGAATATAGAAAAAAAAATGTCTTGATCAGGGACGCGATTATCTTTGGCAAAGACTCTGATTTATTGTAGCAGCGTGATGGTAGTCATTCAGCAGTAGTGCTGTACCTGTATATTATTTGTGTATATCGAACTGGAATTTAAGTTTGTTTTCAAAATCAGGTGTGACCGGACCAATGGGCCAACATATTCTACGTATATAGATAGGAGAATACGTTCTATATTAGGATTAAGATCTTAATTGTTCTTACCTTATTATGAATAAGGATATAAATATATTCCTTTCCTTTATTTTATATTTTAAATTAATGGTTATGATCATGATATGAATAAGATTTCTAATTAAATATATATAACCCAATCCTTATCCCTATAAGCAGTAAACAAAATCCTAAAAAAATTATAACCCAAAATACTTTAATAAAACCCTAAAATAAATCCCTCCTTCATGTGGCCGACCACTTCCCCGCTTCCTCCCTTTCCCAAAAACTGAAACCCCCTCCCCAAGTAGAAGCCCATATATATACAACTCCTTTCTTAAACCCAAAAACCCTAATTTCTTTCCGTCTCACAACTCCAAACCCTAAAAGTCTTTATTCTCCACTCTTTATCTTCCAAATTCAAATCCAAACCTTGGAGAAGTGCTAAAGATAGGAGCCAAAGAATTGAAGAGAAGATTTGATTCTTTCTTGGTGTAAAACTCATTAGATCATCATTGAAGATCAACCTTCAAAAGATAATTATTGTTTTCCATCAAGTTTAGGTTTAATTTTAATTAAGAAGATGTAGGGATCACCAGTTTTTAATCAAGAACATGTAGGTGATTAAAAACACATGCATCACACTTCTTAAACTTAAAGTATTTTGAAGACTTTAAATTTTTGAAATTTAAATTTTGAGGATAAATACAAATTTGGATGAAGAGTTGAGAATTTGATAAGACGGTATTCATGAATTTGCTAAATCATAATTTTTGAAGATTATGATAAGATCGGACATGAATTTGAGTTATTAATTTAAAATTTTGAGGAATTGAGGCGAAGAGTGTCTTGAGGATTAAATTTAAGTTTAAAATTTTGAGGAATTTAAGAAGATTATCATTATACATATTGGACTACAACATGTGGATTTAAATTTTAAGTTCGAGGATTTGATTTAAAATTTGAATTTTGAGGATTGACTTATTTAAATCTTAAGGAGATTGGTTGAATTTAAATTGGACGAACTGAAAGAGGTAAAAGTAGATTGGATTTAAATTTAAATTTTGGTGTGGATTTAATTTGAAATTTCGAGCACAAAAATTTTCGAAGGTGGGTAGATTTTTAAGCCCATTTTCCAAATTTATAGAATTTTAATTTAATTTCAAATTTATTTTGGAAAATGATTCTCTCTGAATTTTATTAACGAAATTATATGAAGTATATTACTTTTAGCATTTTAGATTATTTATTTAAAGATATTAATAATTTGTTTTAAATCATAAATTATATACTATTTAAATTATTTAGACTTATCTAAATTAAGGAATTGTTCTTGATTTAATTTTTATTGTTTACACTTTTGGATCATTAGATCATTTTGTACTAACCACACGTGGATTTATATTTGACAAACCAATTAATATTTAATTTCTGAAATGTTATACAATAAATGTTACAATAACATATCCTTTTCATGTTTTATTTTAAACTAATTCAATAGTTTGTTCCATGTATAGAGATAGAGAATATGTTCTATATTAGGATTAAGATCTTAATTGTGCTTAACTTCTTATGAATAAGGATATAAATAAGATTCTTTTCATTTATTTTATATTTTAGATTAATGGTTATGATCATGAAATGACTAATATTTCTAATTAAATATATAAGTCAATCCTTGTCCCTATAAGAAGTAAACAAAACCCTAACCAAAATCATAACCCAAAATTCTTTAACAAAACCCTAAAATAAACCCCCTTATTCATATTGCCGACCTCTTTCCCCTTTCCCCCCTCTCCCAAAAAATGAAATCCCCTCCCCTAGTAGAAGCCCATGTATATACAACTCCTTTCATAAACCCAAAACCTTAGTTTCTTTCCATCTCAAAACCAAAAGACTAATTTCTTTCCATCTCACAACTCCATACCCTAAAAGTCCTTTTTCTCCAATCTTCCTTTTCCAAATTCAAATCCAAACCTTAGAGAAGTGCTAAGTGAAGGAGCCAAAAAATTGAGGCAAAAATTGGATTCTTTCTTGGTGTCAAACTCGTTGGATCTTCATTGGAGATCAACCTTCGACAGGTAATTCTTGATTTTCCTAAAGTTTTAGATTTAAGAACATGGAGGGTTTACCATCTTTTAATCAAGAACATGTAGGGATCACTATCCTTTAATCAAGAACATGTAGGAATCACCATCTTTTAATCAAGAATATGTAGGGATCACAAAATAGGAATTTCTATTCCTTAGGAAATATATTAGATTAGAGAGAGTCAACTCTAATAATTTTAGTCCAATGAATAAGGATTACTGTGATGCATGTGTTCGTGCCAGCCACGTATTTGTGTTGCATTTCCAAATGGTTTTTTTTTTTATCAAATTTTGATATGTGATTGTGTCCTTGTGTCCTAAATAGGAAATGTAATGTTTGAGTCAAAATACTTTAGGATACGTACGGTTCAATTAGGATGTTAATGGATATGGGTGTTCACATGTGTAAATTCAACTTTTTATAAGCAACAACAATAAGTAGCAGTAATAGCAATAGGCTGCAGCAGCAGTAGCAATAATCGACAACAACAATAAGTAGCAGTAGCAGCAATAATAATAAGTAATTTAAGTGATACCTATATTTTGGAACATGAGTTATTCTTCATTTCGTGCTATGCTTTTATCTTAAATTTTGAGGACAAATTTTTTCCTAAGGGGGTAGGATTATAACTACCACTTTCCTAAGGGGGGTATTTTGGTAATTTTTTAGGTTGATTATTTTATATATATATATATATTATTTTCTATTAGTGGTTGTCTAGAATTATATTAATGTCAGTTAGTGGCTAGCCAATTAGACTTTGCAAGTGTTAGTGCTAATTATTGTTAGTCATGACTTCGACAATTAGGATTAATTAAGTTTAGTTGTCATAAAAGAAATATTCCTTTTAGTTATAGAGATTTCTTTCTTTAGTTAATTAGATTTCATTCATGATAAATTGAGAGGGGTAAACTTGATATTTTGGCATAACCAAAACCTTACTATAAGCGATAATTTCTAATTAGGGATTCATTCATTCATTTTATTTCACTCATTAGTCTCATTTTTTTCGAAGCTTCTTCCTTCCCAAGCAAACCCAGTTTCCTTTAAATTCCATTCATGCTCACCATCATGAAGGCTTAGAGCATTGGGAGCACAAAGAGATCCATAGGAGAGGAACTTGCTAGAAGATCGTGTTCGACTCATCCCTTCCATGTCCAAATTTTTAGTTCTCCAAAAGAGGGGCACACAAGTTGGGTAAATCTCTAATTTTCAAAACTTTTATGGTTAGGAACACCCATTGAACCCAAAGGAACCTTTCCATAGGTAGATTCGACTTCTTAATTATATATCTAGGTATTAAAAGCTTTCAATTTGGTAGATCTAAATTTTAATCATGAGTAGTGTTGATTTCTATGCTTAATTTGTATTTATTACGAATTTGTGACCACCAAGTGTTCGCTACGTGTCCCCAAAGAGATTTTTTGTGTCCTTTTTTAGTCAAGATAGGGTGTATGTGTCCTAAATAGGAAACGTAGTGTTATGTCATGGTATCTCATGATACACATGGTTAGGTTTAGCTGTATACATGTGTTCTTTTGTCCAAAATAACCCAAATTTGCCCTAGTATTCATCCTCGTTTTTAGCATCCATAACAGCATAAAAATGTGATAACTCCTAACTTAGGACTCCGATTAATCTTCTTCTTTTTAAAAGAACCGTATCATGTTAGAAATTTATTGTACCATGTCAATTCATGAGATGAAGAACCTCAATTAAATTGCGGAAGCGTACCTAAATCCATTGCTAGGCTTGATGGATCTTGAAGCGGTCGTCCTTTTATGGGGTTCGATCTTCCAACTTTCTATAACCCTTAATGACAAAGAAGAATCCGAATCCTTTGTCCCTCTCTTTCTGTTAATGGGGATGCAGAAGAGAAAAAGAAAAAACCTCTCTTTTGGTGGCCGTATAAGTTGGGGACCATAACCCTAATGAATACATATATTTATATGTTTTGATATTTATAATTTGGCCCCTCATCAAATTAGATTTATCTCCGGTATCTACACATTAATTCTATGACAATTATACCCTTAAGCCAATTTTTTTAAATAGACCTTTAATTTGGCTTAATTATTTAGATAGCCCAACACAATTAATTTTACATGTGTGGCCGATATTATTGAATAATTCTAACAATCTTCTACTGGGCCACATATGTAACCTTATAATTGTGTTAACCTTAGTGAGCTCATAAATTACTATCTTAATTCTTAGGGTATATCCAAACAATCTCGTCCGTTAACCATATCAACATAGGATCAAAGCGGCATTCGTCACATATAGCGCAACTAAACCATCAATGGTCACATATACCAATATAGCTAAACGACATAGATCAATCATGGATGCGTAGCATGGAAATTATATGCAATGTGATCAATACATGTCTATTTCCAACTGTTCCTCCTTAACTTTAGTGAGATCAAATACTTTAACATAATAAAAACAGAATGAACTGAATTTTTCATATATCTGACCAGATAAATATCCAAAATACTTTAATACATAAATGTGTCCAAAACCAAATAGCACCCAATTACATAAAATACAAACTCCTACTGTATTGCCATATTCTTAATTAAGATAACACCCATATGAGTAGTATGCTCATGAAAGACCCTGGGTGATAATGCTTTTGTGAGGAGATCCGCTAACATGAAGTTTGTCCTAATGTGCTATATGGACACTTTTACCATTCTGAATTCTTTCCTTCACAACTACAAATTTTATGTCAACATCCTTTGACTTATACAAGTTCTTGTTATTAGAATACAGTACTGTTGATTTATTATCACACCATAATTTTATGTAGTCTTTCAACACCGTACTATAGGCGCAGCCTTGTGACAAAATTTTGCAACCATATTTCCAGAATATATGCCTCACAGCATGTTATAAACCTTGTGCCATGGTGGAAGAAATTATGAGTGCATGTTTGACACTCATCCAAAATATATCTCCATTAGTCAGCATATCATGATGTGGATCTCCTGCTGTGTTGGCATTCAACAAAATCGGAGTCGGAATACCTTATGATCTCTAGAATTATCCGATCTCCTACAAAGAGCATATAATTTCTTGTTATCTATTAATTACTTAAGTAGTTTGGCTGCTACCCAATGATCCATCCATATTTGATTAATATCTGCCTAATATCCTAATATGTACGCAATATCATGACGCGTACATACTTGAGCATACATTAGACTCCCTACAACTGATCATGAAGGAAAAATCTATTGTATTTTCTTAATTTTAAGGCTACCTTAGGACACTTGATTGAGACTGAATTTGTCTCCTTTAACGAGAGGTGTCACCTGGTTTGCATTGAATACTTTAACAACATACAAAACCAGAAAATTATTCCTACTCCCACTGAACTTGTGATACACACAATCTTCAACAGTGTTCATCTCAAAACCAAACGAGATAATCACTTGAAGTACCTTTGACGAGAAGTTTGCTTGAGTTCATAAATAGATTTTGTCAATTTGTAAACCATATTCTTTGGATCTCCCGACACAAGTTTTCTGGCTGCACATATAAACTGTTTTATCAATGTTACCGTTGAGAAATATCGGTTTGACATCCATTTAATGTAATTCAAGATCAAAATGTGCAACATGTGCTATGATTGTTTTAAAGGAGTTTTTCAAAGATACCGAAGAGAAAAAACTTTTTAAAATCAATCTCTAAATTTTGAGTAAAGTCACTAGCTACAAGATGTACTTCCACATGACCCTACGAATCCTTCTTCGTTCTAAATGTCCATTTGCAACCAATGGACTTCATACCTTTTGGTAATGGGACAAGTTCTTAAACTTTATTGTCTTGCATGGACTTATACCTTTTATTTATTGTATCAATCCACTTTGAGAACTGAAACTTTCCAGTGCCTGACGGAAGTTGATTAGATCATCTTCCAGTATCCACAGTCTTCTTCACGTTCCTGGAGAAATATGACAAATATTATCCAAAATTATATTTCTCCTTTCTCTGGTGGACCATCTTAATATTACCGGTTCTTGAGTTTGTTGAGTTTGTTCCTTAGGAATAATTACCCTATCTTGAATGGGGTGCCGCTACGTTGTCGTTGTTAAAGTATCTCAACAACGACTTATAGAGGTAATTGGACATTGTCTTATTGAGGCTCCGAATTCACCTCTTGATCATGACAGGTATAGAATCCTGCACATCGCCAAAAGTGATAGTAGGAATCGTAATTGATTCCTTCTTAAAGACAATGATCCCGACTTTATTTCTCAAAGACAGTGATCCTGACGTCCACATTACTTCTGGATTGCTCCTCTACACCTAGAAGTTGTGGCTACCATGTCCATATTACCTCTGAGTAGTTGTTCTTCTCGCATCAACTCTATGGTTATTTCGACGGTTTAGGAAACAGTTCACGTCCATATTACCTCTGGATTATTGTTCTATATCCCGGCAAAGATTAAGCCTACAACGTATATATTACCTCTGGTCAGGCAAATCCCTGGTGAAGATTCCCTCTTTATTTTGAAGAAAAAAGAAAAGGGAGCAGGAAAGCTTCTATATATAAAAAACATATGGCTACAAAGACCTATTACAGCCTCTTCTTAGTTACATACATAGAAGCAAAAAAGGCTAAAATTGTAGTACAAGCTCTCAATAGCACGGATGAGGCGGTGATAGAGCCAATCACTTCTTGGTTAAAAGGAAGCCACCGTCCAAAGCAGCTACTAGCCCAAGCCGGGGATGAAGACCAGCACAGGACTCCCCTATCTCCCCAGCTGGCCATGGGAGCAACCACAGCTGCAGGCCTTGCTATTCTTCAGAATGGCAAGCAATCCAAATCCAAGATGCAGAGGTCCAAGACGCCATTGATTCCCATGCCATCTAGAGCGTGGGGACGTCTCGAAAACTAGTGATAGTTCTACTACAGCTTCTTCGGATGAAAAGGTTTACCACCGACGGCCGCCTCAAGCAAACTCCAGGGTCGTCAGGAGCCGAGCGTCGGGCAAGCAAGGCCATTATGGAAGTAGTCGAGTCTTCTCTTGGAAGGGTAGTCCTTTATATAGACTATTCATGTGGTCCAAGTACGAACCAGATGTCGGTCAGAAGGAAGCTTACAAGCTAAGCCAAAGCTCCACTCCATGTCAAATAACAGTACTGCGAGTGATCGAAGGAATGTGACTTTGAACCTCCTCTGCCAAAGAGATTTATAATCCCTGCAAAGATACAAGAGGCTCCAATATTAAGAAGTCATCAGGAGCTCTTGCTCTGAAATGATGACTCAGGACAATTAATGCCAAAGAGTTAGGCATGACACCAGCCATCACCCAGCTCGTACAATCCTGCCACGTGTTCATGCTTCTGTTCAAAGTATCCCGAGCTTGACTCAAGTTTGGGAAACTTTGAAGGGGGTCTTGTAGAAGCATGAAAAATCTCAGCTTGTGACATACCTTCGCCAAAAAGCAGATGATACAAAGGCTCAGCCCAAGTGCTAAAAAGACAAAACAGAAGATATAAAAGAAGTCCCTTTTGTGTCACGTCTACCAAAGTCTAGTACAGACATATCGAGACAACACAAAAAGGACTAATTTTGTTCGTCTACAAAGGATCTGGTACAGATTCGACAGAGCCTAGAAGGGTCAACAAGGGATTCGGTCTTCGTCAAAGCACAGCCATTCTTCTTCATGCCAGAAGATTGACCTCCATCGTGGTGTATTCTGACCTTTCTATGGGGGCATCCTTCCAGAAGCATATCAGCCACTCGGCCAAAGCAAGAAGCTTCCTGAAGCAGTCATTGGCTCGATCCTTCAAAAAGTGCAGCTGGTCGTGAAGCCTTGAATGGGAAGGACATAGCACAACCTTTGGCTCTTCGGGTTGGCTATCCATCAATGACCTAGGTCATCAGGACCTCGAAGATCCCCCATACGTCGCCCAGAGTTAAACTCCCAAAGGAGGACATTTACATACTTCTTAAGGGCAGCGATGGCTCCTTCTACACAGATTTCTTCTATAAGAACAAGGCTCCTATGAATGAGAAAAGCCTCAACCAGCAGCCAACTTATACAAGGTCGATCGCTGCTCAAAGTTAAGTTTGGATCTCGTATGGTAGTGAAGGATGCCAAGAAGAAAACAAATCTTCAGAGGAGAACTTGCCCTTTTATAGGACCGAAAATGGCCCAGAGTGCACACCACATGGCCGACAGTTAGAATTCCTGTATTAATGGGATGAACCTAAGACTCAGCACGACGACTGTCAGTCTTAGACCCTTGGAATTCTCCATATTACGGTGGCAATTAAGAGGGAAGTCCTTAAAGAGCGGGTATTTATCACTCTTTACTTCATAAGCCAAAGCCTTCAAGCCAGAGGCGCAGCTACTCACCTGTGCCAACCTCAAAAGCAAGATGGTGGTAGGCCCCACCATTTTCTTTACTTCAGAAACCAGTATCTTCACTCCAGAGGCGCAACTACCTGCATGTGCCAACCCAAGACACACAAGGGTGTTATACCCTTTCCTCCAAAGCCAATGCCTTCAAAGTTCAGAGGCGCAGCTACTTACATGCGTCCACATGAGACGCAGGATGGTGATATGCTTACACCATCTCCATTCCCATGGCGCAGTCATCTGCTCCGATCCAAAAGCTTAAGTCACTTCTATACAAGAGACTTGGGAACTCCTACTGCAATAAATGCAAGTCAGCATGTCGCTCCAAAAGCACAGTAACCTTGCTAACCTGAAGCACAAGCCTACTCGTTGCCTACAGCACAGCGACTTTGTTGCTTCGAAATACTGCTTCATCATTGCTCTAAATGCACAGAAGTCTCGTCGTCATTCGAAGCCAAGTCCACTTGTCGCCTGAAAAGCAAAGAGGTTCCGTCGTCTCTAGAAGCACGGTCTACGCATTGCTCAAGAAGCACAGCAGTACTTAGTCCTCACCAGAGGTACAGCAAGCATGGGTCCACCCTAATTGGTTTGTTTAAACAACCTCTTGAAGAAAAGATTGGGATTAAATCGTGATTGATATCATATCAGATTGAATTAAATCTTAGACGAGGATCAATTAGACTCTAAATCTAGGATAAAATCCCAAGACTTACTCGGCTGTATCCGAGCAAGCAAATCGGCACACGCCACGTGTCACCTCCTTCGGTTATGTTCATAACCACCAGATATCTCGTTTGAGGGGAATCTCGATGTCCGTCATGTGTTAGCGCCGCAGAAGCTCGCACCGTACAATGACGGCAGATTCTTCTATATCTCAGGAACCCTAATGTACATCGCATATGTGCTCGTTTCTCTAAATAGAAGGAGTTCTCCTTCAACTTAAAGGGAGCGACAACCTTCATCTAAGAAAGGACATTCCACCAACCAACAGAAGAATAATTACCTCCAAGGGATCTTCTGTAAAACCCCCTAAATTTCTACTATATTTTTTTCAATTTTGGTACTGATTTAAATTTTTGTATTTTATGTCACGTATTCGTATTGTACGTCGTATGCGAAATTTTGTTTTGCTCGACGAGTGCGAATATGGGCGAGCGTACATATTTTTGAAAAACATTTTTCTATTGTTTCAAAGTAATATAGATAATAATTATTTCTAGCTATCATTTTTAAGTTTATGATTTTAATTATGAAAAACCTTTCAGTTATACAGTTATATTAATAAATAATTTTTAGTATAAAATGGTATATTAGAAAAGTATATTTATGTAAATATTATTTGTACAAACATATATTTTTTGCAATTATTTATTAGTTTATTTTAAATAATAATGTAATTTTTGAAATTATTATTAACAGTATTTTTGGAAAAAATATTTCTAAATTATTGTGACGATTTAAATCATGATTTGAATTTTTGGATTGATTTAAATAGTAGATATTTGAAAATTGATTTATCCCACTTGTTTTTAAACTAAAAGAATTTAATTAGATTTAATTGGATTTGCATTTGGATTGGATTTGATTTATTTTAAATTTATTTAAAAGGGGATTTAAACTACTCATAATTCTTATCCAATTGGGAATTTCCACATCCTATAAATAGGCAGGTACTCCTCCATAAATTCTATTCTCCACAAATTTTCACCACAAGTGTCGTGCATCGTGTCCGTGTCCCATCCACTACCTATTTTCTTTTACAAATACATTAACCTCTTCGTGTCCGACAGATTCGGACACTTCCTTAAATTTTCCTTGTGTCCGTGTCATGCAGGACACATGACCCCAATCCCTAACTATAAACCTAACCCTAGTTTCCCTGTTCTAGCCGCCGTCGTACCCCGCCCACCACGCCGGAATTTTTACGGCCGTAACCTCCTGCCACAACCCGACACCACCCGCTGCCACCACCATCGCCACAACCATCGTCTTCACCCTCACCAGCTCCTGCCCCTCGCCCGTATTTCAACAATCACCACAGTCACGAGCTCTCCAACACCATATCCGCATCCACGACAACTCCCGGCCACCCCAATGGTAGCAAACCAACACCAGCTTCGTCATCACCACCATAGCCATCAACAACCATCATTGTTGTCGTCGCGGCCAACCATTTCCGACCGGCGCCACCCATATAAAACCAACAACACCACCGAGAACACCAGGAAAAGGGGGAGGGGGAAATCCCTTACCTAAACCCGCCGCTACCGGCGAAATCCCGCTGCGTCCGCCGTAGTGCGCTCCCTGACCAGCTCCTCCGAACCCCCCTTCCGCGGTCGACGACCGATCTCTCCTCCCCATTCCTCCGATCGTCATTCCCTATGCCCGTACCTTTTCGTGGCCATGTCCGGTACGGATCTGCACCCCCAGCGCCTGTAGCCGTGCGTGGCACCTCCGCTGACCACCACAGGCTCCGTCTCTGCCGTGCCTGAGCGCGTTGCGGCAGTGGTGAGCCGCGCTCCGCCCTGCTCACGGACGACTGACCGTCCGCCTCCTCGTCGTCGGCGTTAGCGTCGAGCCAGCAAGGTGAGAAACCTCCTTCATCTATTCCCCTCTCCGTTCACTTTCGAGGGAAACTTTGGAGAAAACCTATCCTTCTCTCTCTTACCTTTTCTAATAAATGGTTACATTATATTTTTTGCTGTTGTTCTCCTCAAAGAAGAAAGTAACAGCAAACACGCACAGTATTTTTATAGTTTTCTTATTATTATTATTATTACTATTATCATTATTATTATTATTATTAATGTTATAGGTAAACTTTAGTTAAATATTTAATTGGTTGTTTTTTTTACATTCTGTTAAGAATGCTACTATTAGTATTTATACTATTTTGTTACTTTATAGTTATCGTCTATTTTGTTACTCAAAATTTAGTGATAGATAATATTTTCCAAAATCATAACGTTAGGGTTTTACGTATATTGATTTCAAATTAGATTTATGCCTAAAATATATTTGGTTATGGTGTTTTCAAATATAGCTTGAGCAAAAGTTATCATGACAAAAATTTAGTTTCAGTATCAAAATATTTCTTTTGATTTTTGTAATTATCTAAAATTATATATTCGATAAAATTATAGTTCTTGGCCTAAATGACTTCTTGATATTTTTAAATAATTAATTAAATACTTTTATACAGTTTTTTATCTAAAAAGTTTATTTTTACAAACTTGGTGCTTCTTGCCTAAAAACGGTTTTCAATTTTCTACTATTGTCTAAGGGTTTATTTGACTAATAAAAATGTATTCTTCCATATAATATATATACAGTATTTTCAAGTATTTACGTAATAGTATGATAAAAATATTTTCTAAAATTAGTGAATGTAACTATCCACAAATTCTTCTCGATTACCACTATTAATCATGACTAAATCGGGCTTTCCCATTTTCTTGCGGATTCGGACCCTTATTCATCGACCATGGCTTTTGGACTATTTGGATATGTCAGAACACCGCACGACATCAGGCGATACACCAGGCAAGACACCTTGCCATTTGCTGTTTATTTATTTTAGCTCATATTTCATGCATTAGTATTATTTTCTTTATGCAAAATAAACTGTGATACATGGCTTAACCTGTTAGAATTTACTGTTCATATTTCCTGCTATGTATTATTTTTCTTACACATTAAACCTAGATTTAAGGGACCACCTTTGTGTGTTGCATTCATGGCCTTGACACGTTGTACCACGAAGTTGTGTGTCGCATGTAGAACACGGAAGTGCGTAATTGGCTGGCCACCAGTACGTACAAGCCGTGCGATAGAAATAGCCGCTAATAGAGGTTGCATGTTAGTTTGACTTAGCGGTTATAGAGGTTTACTGTTGTGGATACAACAGAGTAGGCATTGGGCGGGGAGGACAATTCCTTAGCGTATGGGATTCGATGCACTTTTCCTTTTGTAACCCGTGAGCTCCGCCGGAGACGCGGGTCAGCTTACCCAAGATTACTGACGGCCACTGGCGATTCTGCGGAATGTCATGCTCTTATTGATTGGGCCTCTAGTGCCCCAAGGGGGGACTATGCCGATCCTATTTAGCCAGGGCCCATGCGTAGGAAGGATTGTTCTTAACTACATTTCACTTAGAACGGTTAGGCACCTTTATCCGTTAGGTACGAGTACTTTTAGTTTGGGTACTTGTATCTGACCATGGCTTGGAACAATAACTTGTCGCGGATTAGTTCGTCACATCTTGTCCTTGTTTGGTTGTAGGTGTGACTTACTACTTCGATGAGAAGGTATTGAACCTTGTTGGGGTCCGAATACCATATTGGATTCATGGTATGGAAAGATACGTCACCGTGAATTAGTTTACCATCTCATGTCCTTGTTTGGTTAGGGGGATGGTACGCTCGTTCAGTAGGTGCGTATTGGACCATGTTATAATTCAATTAACTTATTTATTTGAGCAATATTTAATCAGTTTATATGGCATGATATTATGTGTCTTGTTACGTCCCTCTGAGGACCTGGTTATCTCTCCAGGTGTGTGCTATTGTCTTTCGCAGGTGCTCTAGCTCTAGCCGTGATTATCGCTATTTCTTCGGGGATGATTGCATTTGGATCGTCTTCGCTTCGCTCGCCAAATTCATATCTTTTCTTATGTATTTTTCCTTTACTTGTTGGTAGTAGATTTGTCTCTGCCCAACATATTGTATCAAGACAATTCATTATCTTATATGATGTATTTTATTCATTATTTTGCATGGATGAGATTATGTCACACCCTAGAACCAGAATACTGGAGAGCGGGGGCAGATATAGCCAGCTACATATATTGAAATGAAAACCACCTCGATATACGGTCACGGGTGTCTAGAAATATGAGGGTTTACTACAAGCCAACAGTCTCTTATGGTCATGAACAAGCCTAATGTCTCAATCACAAGCAAGTAAGTAAGGTCGCAAGATGTATGATCATTAAATATACAATAATAAGGTGTCCCAAATATCACATATTCAGCTGATCATGAAGCTAGTCATTACAAAATGTTAGGACTAGCAAGAGTTAAGTCATACATGTTCAACCCTAGGATTTGTTAATCATGTTTACAGCCCGTAGGCAGACAGTAAGTAAAGTGCATCGAGCTAACAGGTGCTCGTCGGCTAAACGCCTCAAAAGAATAGTTTTACAATAGAGTGAGCGAAACAAAATAGAAAAACCCACTCGTAGCCCGGGTTCCTTCTAGTCGCCACCATTGGGCTGGAAGCTTGGTAGATCCTCGGGAGCTGCTCCGAAATCTGGCCACACAAAACCAGCTGGGTCAACCCCAGAAAGAGCAAGTGCCACAAGGGGGCCACGAAATAAGAACAAAAGCCAGCAATTAGCACAAGAAAATCTAATATTTAAAACTAGAATTTACGAAAACATGTCAGGATGATATACGACGAGATAACCATGGAACTATTCCGACAGCCAGGTTACAACTCGTAAACCAAACAAGGACCGGGGTTGTAACCCTTCATCTGAACAGAACTTGGTTTTCCACCATTTATCGGCAAGATAATAATGCAATAAATCAAGACAGGGAGAAATCTGGTACTTGATCAAGACATGGCTAGACTGGTTATACCTCATTCAATCAATCACGGCCAAGCAGATACTACGGCTTACTACTTTAACTAACTAGGGTTATCACAGGCCTAATTACTAACAAGATGCAGTGAGATTATTCCACAGCCACAAGCCCTGCAGACCATCCAGGTTACCCAGGTCGAAAGTTAGGGGTTGAATTCTGGTGGGTACATTGTCCGGGAGACCAATGTACCCTTAGGTGACTTAGAGGGTGCAACACGCGACGGTGTGCTGGAAATGTGCCCTACTCGACGGCAGGCTACAGATCCCAAGAGCGCCCAGGTAACGGGATTGCCCGTAGCTGTGTCATCTCTTCATGACTACTGTATTATTCTAGTTATTAACCTTAATCCATTTTAGTAGGTACTCCTGACCGTGGTACTCAGGAGTCCCATCCTAGACATGATACAAGACAGGACAAGTGAATTTAACAAGCAAGCAAGAAAGAACCACCCACGGTGTCAAGACAGGTCAAGTTAAGTTATCAAGATAAATCATGTCAGGGTACTTGTCAGGAGTGCGCCACGACGGACCACTATCATGTCAGGTTGGTCATGTCAGGAGTGCACCACTACGGATCACTGTCGGGTTATGCTAGTTCCTCGTCACACCAAGCCAGGTACAATAGTCATTCCAAATATAATAAGTAAAATCAAGTTCAAGACAAAAGGTGTAAGGATATAAAATGGGCATAAAACATCTAATAAAATATCAAAATACAGGGTTATAGAAGAGCCAGGCTTAAAGAAATAAAACCAAAATTCCAAGAGCCAATGGGTTAAACAAGGGGTCAGGGGAGCAGCGTACGAAAAAGTCACGCACGCTGAAAGAGCTGCGTACGTGAAAAAGTCACGCACGCTGAGGGAGCTGCATACGTGAAAAGTCACGCACGCCAGAGAGCAGCGTAGGTGAAAGGTCACGCACGCTACAGAGAGCAGCGTAGGTGAAAGGTCACGCACGCTACAGAGAGCAGCGTAGGTAAAAAGTCACGTACGCTACAGAGAGCAGCGTAGGTGAAAAGTCATGCACGCTTCAGAGAGCTGCGTACGTGCAAAAGCACGCAAGCAGAGAGCTGTGTACGTGTAAAAACACGCACGCAGGGTCTGGGTACGCATAAAAACACGCACGCAGAGTCTGGGTACGCGTAAAAACACGCACGCAGAGTCTGGGTCTTCTTCTCCATGGCTGAGAAGAAGCTCCAATGGCTCCAAAACTTCAAAGCAGCACAACTTGGCCATCTGAACTCCAAATCCAGATTTCCAAAGTTCTAACCAGGGTGGAATGAAATTCTCTTCCACAAGGAAACATCAAAACCCATAGAAATCCAACTTAAATAGATCAAAACCTTGCAAAACCGAAAATGGAGAAAACTTAGATCTAGAACAATGGAGACTCCAAATCATAAAATACCAAGTTCTAATGTTGATCACCATGTCCTAAACTAGCAAATGGACAAATAAAATGGTGTTCTCATGTGGTGGCAAGGTGCACTTGCCTATGGGTGGGTGTTGTGGAGAGGAAGGAGAAGAGAGTTGTGTTGAGGAAGGAGAAGAAGAAATAAATGGTGGGTTATGAAGAGAGAGAAAAAGTTGGTGGAGTTATAAAGAGGGTGGGATGTGGTGTGTTGAGGGTGGAGCATAGGCTAAGGTGTTCCAATACACTAAACCAAACCAAACCAACCCAAACCAATTAAAACCGAGCCATGTCAAAACCTAAAAATACGAAAAATACCGAAATTCCACAAGATGAGAAAAATAAAAATACGTGCCAAAAATCCAGATACGAGTATAAATACGAAATACGGGAAATGAGGGTGACAACTCTACCCACCTTAAAAGAATTCCATCCTCGAAATTTAATCAAGGAGCTAGAGATTGTCACGACAAGCTACATTAAACACAGGCAAGTTACACTAAGCAGTTCAATCATACAATCATACAATGCAAGCAAGAAAGGGAAAACGTAAGGCATAAGAAAGACATTATACCTCACGAGTCAAACAGGTAGGGATATCGCGATCGGATGTCGTCCTCACGCGCCCACGTTGACTCACCTAGAGAGTGATGACCCCAAGCAACACGGACTAATTTAATAGTCTTGTTCTTGAGTGTCTTCTTCCTCCGGTCAAATATCGACACGGGCCTCTCCTCATACGAAAGATTGGTACCAACAACCAATTCCGAATGGTCTAGGATGTGGCTCGGGTCCGGAATATACCGTCGTAATTGGGACACATGGAATACATCATGCATCTCACTTAGCGACGGCGGAAGAGCGAGACGATAGGATACATCTCCTACTCGCTCTAGAATATCGAACGGTCCTATATACCTAGGACTAAGCTTTCCCCGCACGCCGAAGCGAATGACGCCGCGGTTAGGCGAGATCCTAAGGAATACATGGTCGCCGACAGCAAATTCTAAGGGACACCGATGAGCATCGGCCCAATAGTGCTGGCGGTCCTGGGTAACTCGGAGGTGATCTCTGACCTTCCTGACCACTTTAACCGTCTGGGAAATCAATTCGGGCCCGAGCATCTGCCTCTCCCTGACATTGTCCCATGCTAGCGGGGATCTGCACTTCCTGCCATAAAGAGCCTCGAAGGGTGCCATCTGGATACTGGCCTGATAGCTGTTGTTGTATGAGAATTCCACCAGGTACAGATGATTCTCCCATGAACCACCGAAGTCAAGGGTACAGGATCTCAACATATCTTCAAGAGTCTGGATTGTGCGCTCTGATTGACCATCTGTCTGCGAATGATATGCTGAACTGAACTGAAGGCGAGTCCCCAAACTCTTCTGCAAGCTGCGCCAAAAGTGTGATGTAAATCTTGAATCCCTGTCCGAGGTGATGCTGACTGGCACACCGTGAAGCCTGACAATCTGCCTGAGATATATCTCTGCTAACTGTGCCGTCGACTGTCCAACTCTGAATGGGAGAAAGTGTGCCACCTTGGTAAGCCTGTCCACAATTACCCAAATAACATCTCTGTCGACCGAAGATCTGGGTAATCCGGTCACGAAATCCATGGTTATATGTTCCCATTTCCATTCTGGGATCGGTAAGGGTTGAAGAAGTCCAGCGGGCCTCTGATGTTCAGCTTTAACCTGTTGGTAAACCAAATACCGAGAGACAAACCGGGCTATCTCCCTCTTCATGCCATTCCACCAGAACTGCTGACGAATATCACGGTACATCTTCGTACCACCCGGATGAATAGAGTATTGTGAACTGTGGGCTTCTGCCATGACTTCCTGTCTGATATCTCCACTGGGTACACAAAGACGAGTGTCGTGCCGAAGTATACCGTCTTCATGGATATATAACTCTGGCCTTCTTTCTGCTTCACACTCTGCTCTGAGTCGCTGGATCTTGGAATCTGTTGACTGCGCCACCCGGATTCTCTCAACTATGCTGGACTGAACCTGTAGGCTGGCCATCAATGCCACGCTGGTTGGAAGAACCACCTTAATTCCCATCTTCTGAAGATCTACCAATAATTTTGGTTGCGCCGTCAGGAAATAAACTCCGGCTCTCCTGCTCAATGCATCTGCTACAACGTTGGCCTTCCCGGGATGATACTGCAAATCCACATCATAGTCTACTAGTAGCTCGAGCCATCTTCTCTGCCGCATATTAAGGTCCTTCTGGGTGAAAACATACTTCAGGCTCTTATGATCAGTAAAGATCTCCACTCTATCTCCGTACAAGTAGTGTCTCCACAACTTCAAAGCAAACACTACCGCCGCCAATTCCAAGTCGTGGGTCGGGTAATTCTTCTCATGATCACGTAGTTGACATGACGCATAAGATATTACCTTCCCATGCTGCATCAAGACACATCCCAATCCTCTGCCTGAAGCGTCGCAATAAACGGTGAATCCTCCGGTCCCATCTGGAAGGGTGAGAATGGGAGCCGTTATCAAACCTCGCTTCAACTTCTCAAATGATTCATGACACTCTGCTGTCCAAATAAACAGCACATCCTTGCGGGTCAACTGGGTCATCGGCGCTGAAATCCTTACGAAATCTGAAATGAACCGCCGGTAGTAGCCGGCCAATCCAAGGAAGCTGTGAACCTCTGCCACTGAGCTGGGTACCGGCCATGACTCGATAGCCACAATCTTCTGGGTATCCACTTCCACTCAACCTCGGGTAATGATGTGACCCAAGTATGATATGCGATCGAGCCAGAACTCATATTTACTGAAATTGGCGTACAACTGATGCTTCCTAAGCGTCTGGAGGACGACTCTGAGATGCTGCTCATGCTCTGCTTCACTCTTGCTGTAGACCAGGATGTCATCTAGGAACACGATCACAAATTGATCCAAGTAAGGCATGAAAATACGATTCATGAGGTCCATGAATACGGCCGGCACATTGGTCGCTCCAAAGGGCATAACAAGGAACTCCCAATGTCCATACCTCGATCTGAATGCTGTCTTCGGGATGTCCTGCTCTCTGACTCTGATCTGGTGGTATCCCGACCGCAAGTCGATCTTCGAGAACACTGAAGCCCCTCTGAGCTGATCAAACAAGTCATCTATCCTCGGAAGAGGGTATCTGTTCTTGATTGTCACCGAATTCAAGGTACGATAATCAACACATAGCCTGGACGTACCATCCTTCTTTTTCACAAGAAGCATCAGGGCTCCCCAAGGCGATCCACTTGCACGAATGAATCCCTTGGTCCTCAGTTCTTCAATCATCTTGTACAAAATCTCCAACTCTGAAGGCGCCATCCTGTAGACTCGCTCTGATACTGGTGCTGTCCCGGGAATCAAGTCTATAGTGAACTCAATCTCCCGCTCCGGCGGCATCCCTGGAAGCTCCTCTGGAAAGACATCTGGAAACTTTTCAACTATTCGGGGTAACTGTACTGCTGCTACTGCCATCCGCAATGCTGGGGGAAATGGCTCCACTGCGCCTCTAGAAAATGAAAACTCTGGCTCGCCGGGGATACTAAAGACAACTCTACCAATATGGCAGTCTATCCTAGCATACTGGTTCCTCAACCAATCCATGCCTAGGACTACATCATAGTCTGCCATAGAAAACTCTATGAATCTAGCGGGGAACTCCCTACCGCTAACTACGATCCGACACGAGAAAAACACTCGATCTACTCCCACAAGGCCATTACCAGTAAGTATATTGAGCCTTACTGATAATGACTCGGGCTCCAATCCTATCCGTGTCGTGAATTGTGCAGACATAAATGAATGCGATGCACCAGAATCAAATAATACAGATGCTGGAGAGGAGTTGACGAGAATTGTACCTGACACAACCTCACCTGGTGCAACTTTTTCTTCCATAGCCATCATCATGGCCTGACCTTGTCCTCTGGCCGCTGGTCCCCTCTGCTGGAAACCTCTCTGCCTATTCTGGGTCTGAGCTTGGGCTTGTGCATACTGCTGGAGGTGCTGCTGCTGGAATGCCTGAGACTGAGGCGGCAAGGGCCTCGAAGACTGATACTGCTGCTGCTGCTGAACTGGTGCTGGGGCCGGTCCTCTCACCGAAGAGCTAGAAGGGTTGGATGCTGATGAACCACCCCTATTCGGGTAAGCCCCTATCCTATGATCTGCTGCTCCACAAGCCAGGTACAATTCTTGCGTCCTACGACAATCTGCCTCCATATGCCCTGGCTTTCCGTAATGAGAACATCCCATCGCGGAAGTCTGCTTCTGCTTCTGCTACTGCGGGTACGTTGGGGTCAAATGCTGAACCGACGTAACTGAGGTCGCCCGCCTCGGAGTTCCAATGGTCAAACTTCTAGCTGCTGGGGCTGGAGCTGATGATTGCTGCATCTGGCTATGGGACCGCTTCCTACCTGCGGTCCTATCCACAATCCTCTGGGAGGTGTACTCATGCCTCCTAGCTTCTCTCAAGACTGCATCGAACGTCTGGTGCTCGAACTGCTCAATCGCCAACAAGATCTCCAAATGTAGTCCCTGCTGGAACCGCTGGGCCCTATCAAACTCGGTCGCCACCAAGGTGGGGGCAAACCTACTGAGCCTAGAAAACTCGGATGTGTAACTGTCGACTGTTCTGCCTCCTTGCTTCAAGTTGGTAAATCTGGTCTACAGGTCGTACCGAGCCACAGCATCGAAATACTTCGTTTGGAATCTCTCTCTAAACACTGCCCAAGCAATGGGTGCCACTAATCCCATGGCTTGCGCCGCCCACCAACTGCGAGCAAAGTCCAACAACTGCAGGCGTACCACCGCCACCTTCTCATTCTCGGGTGTCCTAGCTGCTTCCAGAATCACCTCGGTATCCTGAAGCCATGCATCCGCGGCAATCGCATCCTCGCTGCCGTCGAAGAAAGGAGGGTTCAATCGCTTGAAGCTGTTGGCCGCCTGGTTCCCTGGATGTCCGCCTCGAGTCAAAGCATCTTGAACTATCTGGTGCAGGGCGTCGCTTCGACGATCCTGGGAAGCTATCAAGGTCCTGATGAGGCCTACTAAGGTACCATTATCTGGCTCTGTGGGCTGGACGGGCCAAACTGGTGACTCTCCTCCAGTAGGTATCACTCTGGAGGCTACCCCGGAATGCTGGGCTTGATCTCCAGGTCGCTGCTGGTCCACGGGAGGTGCTTCTCCTTGCTGATCGACAGGGTCAGGTACAGTGCCGCTGAAGAAAATGACACAGGGAAACAATAAGGAAGGACCAGGACAGATCAACGATACAAGCATATAATCAGGGCAAGAATTTTAGGGATTTGAAAATATGGGCAGAGATCAAGGGCGAATACTGATTGAGATATCTATTCGGTAAACCCTCATATTTCTTGATTGACAAGACCTGCATGGGCCACCACTTAAACCATGTCACGTCCCAGAACCATAATACTGGAGAGCGGGGGCAGACATAGCCAGCTACGTATATTGAAATGGAAACCACCTCGATATACGGTCATGGCTGTCTAGAAATATGAGGGTTTACTACAAACCAACAGTCTCTTATGGTCATGAACAAGCCTAATGTCTCAATCACAAGCAAGTAAGTAAGGTCGCAAGATGTATGATCATTAAATATACAATAATAAGGCGTCCCAAATATCACATATTCAGCTGATCATGAAGCTAGTCATTACAAAATGTTAGGACTAGCAAGAGTTAAGTCGTACATGATCAACCCTAGGATTTGTTAATCATGTTTACAGCCCGTAGGCAGACAGTAAGTAAAGTGCATCGAGCTAACAGGTGCTCGTCGGCTAAACGCCTCAAAAGAATAGTTTTACAATAGAGTGAGCGAAACAAAATAGAAAAACCCACTCGTAGCCCGGGTTCCTTCTAGTCGCCACCATTGGGCTGGAAGCTTGGTAGATCCTCGGGAGCTGCTCCAAAATCTGGCCACACAAAAACAGCTGGGTCAACCCCAGAAAGAGCAAGTGCCACAAGGGGGCCACGAAATAAGAACAAAAGCCAGCAATTAGCATAAGAAAATCTAATATTTAAAACTAGAATTTACGAAAACATGTCAGGATGATATACGACGAGATAACCATGGAACTATTCCGACAGCCAGGTTACAACCCGTAAACCAAACAAGGACCGGGGTTGTAACCCTTCATCTAAACAGAACTTGGTTTCCCACCATTTATCGACAAGATAATAATGCAATAAATTAAGACAGGAAGCAATCTGGTACTGGATCTAGACATGGCTAGACTGGTTATACCTCATTCAATCAATCACGGCCAAGCAGATACTACGGCTTACTACTTTAACTAACTAGGGTTATCACAGGCCTAATTACTAACAAGATGCAGTGAGATTATTCCACAGCCACAAGCCCTGCAGACCATCCAGGTTACCTAGGCCGAAAGTTAGGAGTTGAATTCTGGTGGGTACATTGCCCGGGAGACAAATGTACCCTCAGGTGACTTAGAGGGTGCAACACGCGACGGTGTGCTGGAAATGTGCCCTACTCGACGGCAGGCTACAGATCCCAAGAGCGCCCAGGTAATGGGATTGCCCGTAGCTGTGTCATCTCTTCATGATTACTGTGTTATTCTAGTTATTAACCTTAATCTATTTTAGTAGGTACTCCTGACCGTGGTACTCAGGAGTCCCATCCTAGACATGATGCAAGACAGGACAAGTGGATTTAACAAACAAGCAAGAAAGAACCACCCACGGTGTCAAGGCAGGTCAAGTTAAGTTATCAAGATAAATCATGTCAGGGTACTTGTCAGGAGTGCGCCACGACGGGCCACTATCATGTCAGGTTGGTCATGTCAGGAGTGCACCACTACGGGTCACTGTCGGGTTATGCTAGTTCCTCGTCACACCAAGCCAGGTACAATAGTCATTCCAAATATAATAAGTAAAATCAAGTTCAAGACAAAAGGCGTAAGGATATAAAATAGGCATAAAACATCTAATAAAATATCAAAATATAGGTTATAGAAGAGCCAGGCTTAAAGAAATAAAACTAAAATTCCAAGAGCCAACGGGTTAAACAAGGGGTCAGGGGAGCAGCGTACGAAAAAGTCACGCACGCTGAAAGAGCTGCGTACGTGAAAAAGTCACGCACGCTGAGGGAGCTGTATACGTAAAAAGTCACGCACGCCAGAGAGCAGCGTAGGTGAAAGGTCACGCACGCTACAGAGAGCAGAGTAGGTGAAAGGTCACGTACGCTACAGAGAGCAGCGTAGGTGAAAAGTCACGCACGCTACAGAGAGCAGCGTAGGTGAAAAGTCACGCACGCTACAGAGAGCAGCGTAGGTGAAAAGTCACGCACGCTTCAGAGCAGCGTAGGTGAAAAGTCACGCACGCTACAGAGCAGCGTAGGTGAAAAGTCATGCACGCTTCAGAGAGCTGCGTACGTGCAAAAGCACGCAAGCAAAGAGCTGCGTACGTGTAAAAACACGCACGCAGGGTCTGGGTACGCGTAAAAACACGCACGCAGAGTCTGGGTCTTCTTCTCTATGGCTGAGAAGAAGCTCCAATGGCTCCAAAACTTCAAAGCAGCACAACTTGGCCATCCGAACTCCAAATCCAGATTTCCAAAGTTCTAACCAGGGTGGAATTAAACTCTCTTCCACAAGAAAACATCAAAACCCATAGAAATCCAACTTAAATAGATCAAAACCATGCAAAACTGAAAATGGAGAAAACTTAGATCTAGAACAATGGAGACTCCAAATCACAAAATACCAAGTTCTAATGTTGATCACCATGTCCTAAACTAGCAAATAGACAAATAAAATGGTGTTCTCATATGGTAGCAAGGTGCACTTGCCTATGGGTGGGTGTTGTGGAGAGAAAGGAGAAGAGAGTTGTGTTGAGAAAGGAGAAGAAGAAATAAATGGTGGGTTATGAAGAGAAAGAAAAAGTTGGTGGAGTTATAAAGAGGGTGGGATGTGGTGTGTTGAGGGTGGAGCATAGGCTAAGGTGTTCGAATACACTAAACCAAACCAAACCAACCCAAACCAATTAAAACCGAGCCATGTCAAAACCCAAAAATACGAGAAATACCGAAATTCCACAAGATGAGAAAAATAAAAATACGTGCCAAAAATCCAGATACGAGTATAAATACGAAATACAGGAAATGAGGGTGACAGATTAGTTATAGTTCTACTGCATTTTACAGCTTATGTACTTATACGAGGCTTCCATATATTGGAGTATACTTCGTATGAATACAGCTGGCATGTCTACGTTCCTAGTCCTATGTATTTTGGGACTGGGGCATTACATATTTTTATGGTGGCCCATGCAGGTCAAGATAAATTATTTGGTTACTTTACCGTACCAAGCAAGCCTGCGAATCGGATTAGAAGTCTAGGATCTCATCCACATACTTGACCTCTTTCGTCGATTCGATATTCGACCGACTCATCGATTGCATCTTGCTTGATTCCTTCTCTCATTATTCTTATCTTCCCTTCGTGCTTGCTAGAGATTGACCCTACTAGTTAGATATCCCAAACACCCTTAGCTTAATTCTTTAAGTTGGGTAGAATACCCCACACACCCTTGACCACTAAGGGAGTACAAATGGTATTATCTATACCATAGAGACTAGAGGAAGTTAACCCATTTGGTCAACCAAGCCTTGGTCAATAAAACTATAGAATGATGGTATAGGAATAAACAAGACTTAGATCCTTATGACTCTTAGACTATTCATATTTGTTTTTATTCATTTATTATCGTGCCTATATTTTTACTATCTAGACTAATGATGCTAATGTAGCCTAGTTTTTGCAAGCTTAACCTTTTACCAAGCTTGTTCGTGACATATATGTTAATGGAGGTACCCCACTAACATATTGTCTATCAGAACCGGTGTATGATGGTCTGATCAACCAAGTGCACTTTAGTTCGCTTTTATTTATCGTTCTACGTGGATGGGGACATAGCTAAACTTGTCCTCTAGAGTCCCATCCGCGACTGCCTTGGCAACTCCTTTTGAAATTTTTTTCGGTCGTCCTTGAATCACGTATTCGTATTCGATAACGCCTCCTTCAAACTCTATATTGCTTCGCCCTCGCCTATTTTAGGAGGACGAAAGTGTCATACTAGAACTTCCTCTAACCTTCCCATCGGCTATGACCATTCTTACTCGATGTTGCTACATCTTCATCCCAAACTACTCGGCCCTATCAAGACCCTCTAATAGCTTAATTGAAGCAAATCTATTTCGTTCTATTAATCGTGACCCTCATTCATTACCCGTGACCATACCATACCGTTTTTCTACGATCTAGATCGCAATTTCTTACGACATGATTTTGTGAAAACATTATCATCGTTGGATCCCCATTGATACTTCCTTGTGTCCTCCCACCCCCTACTAATTCTTAATTTCGAGGACGAAATTCTTTTAAGTTGGGTAGGATGTAAAACCTCTAAATTTCTACTATATTTTTTTTCAATTTTGGTACTGATTTAAATTTTTGTATTGTATGTCACGTATTCGTATTGTACGTCGTATGCGAAATTTCATTTTGCTCGACGAGTGCGAATATGTGCGAGCGTACATATTTTTGAAAAACATTTTTCTATTGTTTCAAAGTAATAAAGATAATAATTATTTCTAGCTATCATTTTTAAGTTTATGATTTTAATTATGAAAACCCTTTCAGTTATACAGTTATATTAATAAATAATTTTTAGTATAAAATGGTATATTAGAAAAGTATATTTATGTAAATATTATTTGTACAAACATATATTTTTCATAATTATTTATTAGTTTATTTTAAATAATAATATAATTTTTGAAATTATTATTAATAGTATTTTTGGAAAATATATTTCTAAATTATTGTGACGATTTAAATCGTGATTTGAATTTTTGGATTGATTTAAATAGTAGATATTTGAAAATTGATTTATCCCACTTGTTTTTAAACTAAAAGAATTTAATTAGATTTAATTGGATTTGCATTTGGATTGGATTTGATTTATTTTAAATTTATTTAAAAGGGGATTTAAACTACTCCTAATTCTTATCCAATTGGGAATTCCCATATCCTATAAATAGGCAGGTACTCCTCCATAAATTCTATTCTCCACAAATTTCCACCATAAGTGTCGTGCATCGTGTCCGTGTCCCATCCACTACCTATTTTCTTTTACAAATACATTAACCTCTTCGTGTCCGACAGATCCAGACACTTTCTTAAATTTTTCTTGTGTCCGTGTCATGCAGGACACATGACCCCAATCCCTAACTATAAACCTAACCCTAGTTTCCCTGTTCTAGCCGACGTCGTACCCCGCCCACCATGCCAGAATTTTCACGGCCGTAACCTCCTGCCACAACCCGACACCACCCGCTGCCACCACCATCGCCACAACCATCGTCTTCACCCTCACCAGCTCCTGCCCCTCGCCCGTATTTCAACAATCACCACAGTCACGACCTCTCCAACACCATATCTACATCCACGACAACTCTCGGCCACCCCAATGGTAGCAAACCACCACCAGCTTCGTCATCACCACCATAGCCATCAACAACCACCATTGTTGCCGTCACGGCCAACCTCTTCCGACCGGCGCCGCCCACATAAAACCAACAACACCACCGAGAACACCAAGAAAAGGGGAGGGAATCCCTTACCTAAACCCGCCGCTACCAGCGAAATCCCGCTACGTCCGCCGTAGTGCGCTCCCTGACCAGCTCCTCCAAACCCCCCTTCCGCGGTCGACGACCGATCTCTCCTCCCCATTCCTCCGATCGTCATTCCCTATGCCCGTACCTTTTCATGGCCGCGTCCGACACGGATCTGTGCCCCCAGCGCCTGTAGCCGCACGTGGCACCTCCGCCGACCACCAGAGGCTCCGTCTCTGCCGTGCCTGAGCGCGATGTGGCAGTGATGAGCCGCGCTCCGCCCTGCTCATGGACGACTGACCGTCCGCCTCCTCGTCGTCGACGTTAGCGTCGAGCCAGCAAGGTGAGAAACCTCCTTCATCTATTCCCCTCTCCGTTCTCTTTCGAGGGAAAATTTGGAGAAAACCTCTCCTTCTCTCTCTTGCCTTTTCTAATAAATGGTTACGATATATTTTTTTTGCTGCTGTTCTCCTCAAAGAAGGAAGTAACAGCAAACACGCACAGTATTTTTATAGTTTTCTTATTATTATTATTATTATTATTATTATTACTATTATTATTATTATTATTGATAATGTTATAGGTAAACTTTAGTTAAATATTTAATTGGTTATTTTTTTTACATTCTGTTAAGAATGCTACTATTAGTATTTATACTATTTTGTTACTTTATAGTTATTGTCTATTTTGTTACTCAAAATTTAGTGATAGATAATATTTTCCAAAATCATAGCGTTAGGGTTTTACGTATATTGATTTCAAATTAAATTTTTGCCTAAAATATATTAGGTTATGGTGTTTTCAAATATAGCTTGAGCAAAAGTTATCATGACAAAAATTTAGTTTCAGTATCAAAATATTTCTTTTGATTTTCGTAATTATCTAAAAATTATATATTCAATAAAATTATAGTTCTTGGCCTAAAGGACTTCTTGATATTTTCAAATAATTAATTAAATACTTTTATACAGTTTTTTTATCTAAAAAGTTTATTTTTACAAACTTGGTGCTTCTTGCCTAAAAACGATTTTCAATTTTCTACTATTGTCTAAGGGTTTATTTGACTAATAAAAATGTATTCTTCCATATAGTATATATACAGTATTTTCAAGTATTTACGTAATAGTATGATAAAAATATTTTCTAAAATTAGTGAATGTAACTATCCACAAATTCTTCTCGGTTACCACTATTAATCATGACTAAATCGGGCTTTTCCATTTTCTTGCGGATTCGGACCCTTATTCATCGACCATGGCTTTTGGACTATTTGGGACATGTCAGAACACCGCACGATATCAGGCGATACACCAGGCAAGACACCTTGCCATTTGATGTTTATTTATTTTAGCTCATATTTTATGTATTAGTATTATTTTCTTTATGCAAAATAAACTGTGATACATGGCCTAACCTGTTAGAATTTACTGTTCATATTTCCTTCTATGTATTATTTTTCTTACACATTAAACCTAGATTTAAGGGACCACCTTTGTGTGTTGCATTCATGGCCTTGACACGTTGTACCACGAAGTTGTGTGTCGCATGTAGAACACAAAAGTGCGTGATTGGCTGGCCACCAGTACGTACAAGCCGTGCGATAGGAATAACCGCTAATAGAGGTTGCATGTTAGTTTGACTTATCGGTTATAGAGGTTTACTGTTGTGGATACAACATAGTAGGCATTGGGCGGGGAGGACAATTGCTTAGCGTATGGGCTTCGATGTACTTTCCCTTTTGTAACCCGTGAGCTCCGTCGGAGATGCGGGTCAGCTTACCCAAGATTACTGACGGCCACTGGCGATTCTGCAGAACGTCATGCTCTTATTGATTGGGCCTCTAGTACCCCAAGGGAGGACTATGCCGATCCTATTTAGCCAGGGCCCATGCGTAGGAAGGATTGTTCTTAACTATATTTCACTTAGAACGATTAGGCACCTTTATCCGTTAGGTACGAGTACTTTTGGTTTGAGTACTTGTATCTGACCGTGGCTTGGAAAAATAACTTGTCGCGGATTAGTTCGTCACATCTTGTCCTTGTTTGGTTGTAGGTGTGACTTACTACTTCGACGAGAAGGTATTGAACCTTGTTGGGGTCCGGATACCATATTGGATTCATAGCATGGAAAGATACGTCACCGTGAATTAGTTTACCATCTCATGTCCTTGTTTGGTTGGGGGGATGGTACGCTCGTTCAGTAGGTGCATATTAGACCATGTTATAATTTAATTAACTTATTTATTTGAGCAATATTTAATCAGTTTATATGGCATGATATTATGTGTCTTGTTACGTCCCTCTGAGGACGTGGTTATCTCTCCAGTGTGTGCTATTGTCTTTCGCAGGTGCTCTAGCTCTAGCCGTGATTATCGCTATTTCTTCGGGGATGATTGCATTTAGATCGTCTTCGCTTCGCTCGCCAAATTCATATCTTTTCTTATGTATTTTTCCTTTACTTGTTGGTAGTGGATTTGTCTCCGCCCAACATATTGTATTAAGACAATTCATTATCTTTATATGATGTTTTTTATTCATTATTTTGCGTGGATGAGATTAGTTATGGTTCTACTGTATTTTACAGCTTATGTACTTATATGAGACTTCCATATATTGGAGTATACTTTGTATGAATACAGCTGGCATGTCTACGTTCCTAGTCCTACGTATTTTGGGACTGGGGCGTTACATCTTCTCCTCCAGAGTTCTATCAAAGGCAACAGAGAGCCATACCAAGTTTGATTCGTCGTCAGATCATCAACGGAGTAAAGGAGCCACTGTAGTGCTCGATCTCCACCATCACACTTTCCCAGAAACCTCTTCTTCCTGTACTTAGAATATCCTGTTTAGGACATCCATCTTTGTACACAGATACCTTATACGTTCAATAAAGTAAAAAGTTCGTTCAACCTTTTGTTATGTCGAACAAGAGGCACCATCGTCGTGAATGCTACAAAAGCTGGGTGGACAGTAGGATCAGAGGTAACTGAGCTCAACAGTGTAGCGACCTTTGAAAGCCAGCACTTGGCATAGCAACCGTCGTCGCTCCAATTGAACTCCCGACCACCAATGTACCTGGA